>MBFL02000273.1:0-49653 GCA_001696595.2 Aspergillus hancockii
GCCCGGCCCCCCCTCAACTGCGACTTGCGACTCCGATGGGCAGCAGTAAGGACGTTTCGCAGCCTAAGTCTAATGGTCGGCCAGCTCCTCCGCCTCTAGCGACCAGTGGATTGAACGAGCCGAATGGACACTCGCGATCAGGGAGCTTCAACTATCTGGATGGGAAGGCTAGCGGTCCTGCATCCGCTTCATCGTCAAACTACTCCGCCCTATCGTTTGCCATGGGTCTTCGGCAGCCACATGGCAGTACTCCGGACCCGTCTTCTGCCATCAGCTCGGTTTACTCCGATCGAGAGGGAGGTGTACAGATGGAGAGGGAAAACAGCGTGAACGGATTGATCCCGGATTTGGACAAGTTGAGTTTGGAGAAGGGCAGGCCCCTAGAAGTGGATGATTTGGACGATGAAGGATGGCTTGCTGCCAGTGAGCAGAAGAAGATCATGGAGTTGGGTAGTTTGGGTGAGGGAGCTGGAGGCGCGGTCACTCGGTGCAAGCTCAAGGAGGGAAAGACCGTTTTCGCGTTAAAGGTGAGTTCTTCACTCGAAAAGGTCGACCTTATATACTACTCATTACTAATTGTTCGATCATAGATAATCACAACCGACCCCAACCCTGACGTGAAGAAGCAGATTGTTCGAGAACTCAACTTTAACAAGGATTGTGCCTCAGAACATATCTGCAGGTATTATGGTGCGTTTATGGACAAGTCAACTGGCACAATCTCGATCGCCATGGAGTTCTGCGAGGGAGGCAGTCTGGACAGTATCTACAAAGAGGTGAAGAAGCTAGGGGGTCGAACCGGAGAGAAGGTGCTTGGTAAGGTGGCAGAAGGAGTATTGAACGGCTTGACGTACCTCCACAGTAGGAAGATCATCCATCGAGGTGTGTTTTATCCGCTTGCATTGATCGAATAACCTTGCACTAACTAGAATGTAGACATCAAGCCGTCTAACATTCTCTTATGTCGCAATGGACAAGTCAAACTGTGCGACTTTGGCGTTAGTGGGGAGTTCGGCACCAAGGGTGATGCCAATACGTTCATTGGCACTTCCTACTACATGGCACCCGAACGGATCACCGGTCAATCTTACACGATTACTTCGGACGTCTGGTCCCTTGGTGTAACCTTACTCGAAGTCGCCCAACATCGCTTCCCTTTCCCGGCGGATGGAACCGAAATGCAACCACGCGCTGGATTGATTGACCTCCTTACGTATATCGTTCGCCAACCAATCCCCAAGTTGAAAGATGAGCTAGGGAATGGTATTCGCTGGTCTGATAACTTTAAGTACTTCATTGAATGCTGGTATGTTACTCTAATTACCTTGGCATCATCATGGGTGTGACTTAACTTTCCTAGTCTTGAGAAAGAACCCCCACGAAGAGCGACTCCATGGCGGATGCTGGATCATCCCTGGATGCTGGACATGAAAAACAAAAAAGTAAACATGGCGAACTTCGTGCGGCAGGTGTGGGGATGGGACGACTAGACTTCTTGCAGCATCACCCATTTTTTTTTTTTTGAAACACTCCTCCATGCATCTAATCCCTACCCAACATAATATATCGCATATTTACGGTCCCTCCTTACGCTTAACCAGTGGCTGGCCGTTGGTTGACCAGGTTGTCAAAAGCATACGATTTGTGATTATGACGACGCTCATTTGCCTCATTGCATTTGCCTCATTGCAACGTCTATCCTTACTGGACTCATGGAGTTGAACTTGAATTTACCTGATCATGCATGTCTTTCCTTTATCTATTATGCTGATTCGTCTCGGGCCCGTTACATCCATCCCTTATCGGTCCTGTCATTTTTTACTGGGCCGAAGTTCTCTTTGAAAACTGCCGGCGGCCAGCGGTGCTGACGCTTACCGGTTTGACCTTTGCGTCTTGTTTTGTTTTTTACTCCTTCTCTTTCGACGTACAAATGGGAGAAGTTGGTACCTCCGGTGTTTTCTCCTTGTTTCATACCATTTTTAGTTTCATCTCAGCCTCGTTTTCCCTTGAGCACATACATCTTGTATAGGCTTGTTTCTGTTTGGTTTTTTATTCTGTCCTGGAAGCGCATAGCAACTGTGTGGGATGAGACAGATCTGTATATTGACAGCCTTATACTGCATACAAGAAGTAGCACAGAATATCATCGACGGCATTTTCCTCTTTACTTCGCGTCTCCTCTCATTTTGGCTCTTGATCACATCCTTAGAAAGACCACGACTGAATAACTGTATTCTACTTCAGGAAAAGGCAGATCATCGTGTGTTTGGCATGAAAGAGTAAGTAAACTATGCAATGTACCTACCTAGTTAACTAGGTAGGTAGAATCATGATCATCTTACCGGTACTTCGGTAGTTTCGTATGGTACAGAGCGTTCTGACTGGTCAATGATTAAAGCTAGTCGTGCTGCTTGTCAAATTCCAGGGCGAGACATCAGGAGCTCCGACGACCAGCAAATCTGTGTATTTCAACTCGATCCTATCATTGCTTGTGCTCGTGCTCAACCATCATCATGTCATGAGAGGGGAGGCTTTCAACTAGCGTGTCTTCTTCAGACTCTTCTCAAGTATTCTATGCGAATACTCCATGAACGACCTTCAGCATAGTGATCAACACCAAGAGATGATGTTCACCTTGGCTAACAAATTCTTGTCTCTCCAACCCAAATACTGCCCCACATTCGTTTACGGGTGGCTGTCGTTGGTCTCGCACAGGTTTTTCATGATTGTTTAGCGAATATCAATCACTCTTTGACTATACTAGTAGCTTTCCGAGATTGAAAACTGTGTGCTTCTGATAAAGGAACTGGAATTTAAGCATATAGCTGAGATCAATGAGGCTTAACTAGACATGGACTATGCAGATAAGTCCCTCTTAGTGTATTAGGCTTCTTCACCATAATAGCCCGTCTACTGCATGAATTCGGAGTTGTTCACGGGGACCTCAAACAATACAACGTTTTGATGGCGGAACGCGGAGTGAAGGTTTTTGACTTTGAGGTTTCTGCTGCTCAAGGAGATGTGAATCCAGCAGTAGCTGATGAAGAACTAAAAGGGCTTGCAGCCAGGCTGGAAGACGAATCAGGTATTGGCAAAAAGGAGATGAGTCTTATAGGACAGTAAAAGAATAATAAGGTCTTATATTTTCCAGAAAGCAGATGGATGGCTTTTATACGACGCTGTACTGGGGAACTATATCCAAAGACTTCGGAAAGCTAATTAGAGTGCTTCGATATTAAGGGTAAAAATAATTATAACGGTGAATTGATGTATGCTGAGAAGTAGCGCAAAGTCGCTTATACAGGATATCATATAATGAACTCATTATTAACAAAACTGTTGAGGAAAACAAATCATCGTACGCATCATGTAAACGTGGGTGCAATTTAGCGATTAACAGGTTGAGCACCCAACACCCACCCGATACCACTAACCAATCCACCCGTCACCATGTTACTGACGACATCTCGCTTACGTACTCTGTCATCTAGTGCTGTAGTGGAATCCTCACTGGGCCCACGAGCATGAGTTGGTGTTGGTTTGTCGGAGACTGCAGCTCCACTAAGTGGGAATGCGTTTTTGTGTAGGGCTAAAGCGGCGCCTCTGGCAACTTCAAAGAGGCCCATGGGGGCTTCTTGAATGTTTAGGCGATCTTGATGCGCCCGAGCGCGTCTAGCATGCTGCTTATTGGTCTCATAAGCATCCTGTTCGCCGTCTGTTGGGCCAAAGCCGCCAGGGACAGTTGAAAGGCTGTCTCCCTTTGTGTCCCATAGTTCTTCCTCTTCAGCCTCGCGCGCGCGAAGCCCGCTCATCTCTTCGTCGCAGCGCCGCCAGGCTCCAAGAATCTCAGGTAATGGGTCTGGAGAGGGGACAAGTGCCAGGGCAAGAGAAAGCAGCTCCATTCGTTGAGAAAGTTGGTTTATCTGGGGTTGGAGATTGGTAGATGAGGATGAAGTAGGGTCACGGTAACGGCCAGCGTTGTAGACAGCACGCCAGGAGATATCATCTTTGACGGCCGGATTTGTAAGGGGGGAGGATGTAGACAAGAGGGATGGAGGTGTAAGACGTGTGAGGATGTAGGAATATGCGGTGCCAAAGTCGTTGGAGGCGAGAGCTGACGAAATTGCGAGAGACATGATACGTCGCTCAGCTGTTACGACGGCATCCTCCTCAGGAGTAGTCAAAATACTTATGTCATCGCTGTCAGAGACACGAAGCGAACCAGCTGCGACTAGGTATCTTCCGATCGCAAGGAGATCGTCCACTTTCGTATAGGCTTTTGAATTTTGATCAAGCACTTTCTCGATCAAAGAAAGAGGATCCGGGTGCACACGGATACTGACGGGTTGAAAGGGAACGCCGTGCTGCAGAGTAAGGGAGTAAAAAGATAGAGCATGAGTTGCTAAAATGAGGGCACGGATCTGCTTGAAAGAAACGGACTCGGGAAAGTGTGGTTGGAAGGTTTGCAGGCTGCAGAGATGGATGATACTGTTAGTCCGGTCAATCCTGAGGTTCATTCGTACCATGACTTACATATCATACGCTCGTTTCATCCCTCCCCTGGTTCTGTTTCCATTGCTGGCGTTGTCGTATGCTGCGAAAATGGCCTCTTGGACAGCTTCTTCGATTTGAGTCGAGCTAAGGGTAGAGTTGGAGTTTATATAGACATCAACAACCAGGTTGTATTCTAAAGCCGTTAGAATCCAAATTTGGAAGAGGAGACAGTTTACGCTTACCTCTGATCTCTAAGAGTGCCTTCAGAATCTCTGCCTCTATCACATCCTGTGAAACTCTCCAAAAGAGGCCATGACAGGTTGAGTTGTTTTGTTTCCTCTCTGATTTGTCTAAACCCCAATGCTGCAGCCAGAGCAACTGCTGACGAACGTCCTTCCAGTCATGACTTGATTTTGCTTGTTTTACAATTGAAGATATGACGTTCCGCAATTCAAGTAGTTGCGTATCTAGACTACTATGAAGGCAGATATTGGCAGCTGTTCTGCACGTGATAGGGTGTCCGAGCTCGGTCAATGTCCGAAGAGAGAGAAGAATAGCGCTGAGAAATGAGATAGACGAAGCGGAAGGGTATGTTAATGGGTTTGAAGCCACTAGTAATGCATTCTGCAAGAGGGACACCCTCGATGACGAAGAGATTTGAGGTGCATCGAACGTCACCGAGGGGAGATCTGAGTTGTCAGGTGTGATTAATAAATGCTCCTCGAGATTCAGCAACTTAGAAACTCGAGTGAGGATCTTAATTGAGTCTTCTACACAAGACTTGCTTGTTTCAGGAGTTGTGTAAACAACTGCGAGCCCCGACTGGCCATATCGAACGTTTAGATCCGTTAATCCGTCGCTGTTTGATTTATGGCTTTCTTCCTCATAGCCTCCAAGATCCAAATCTTTGGGTCCATTCCAATTGAGGAAGGCATTCACTGTACTCTCATGATCCACGAGGCTTCGGGCCAGTAACCATTCGTTCACATACTGCCACCCGGAAGTATTCTTAGTCTGTTGTTGGGCGCTGTCCTGAGGCGGAGAGATTGATTTGGCCTCTGCAGCTTGGTTGAGTCTACGCCTTTTCAACCGGTTGCTGCCAAACATCCAGGGACCGACTAGTCCGCGCAAGTTCTTCACCAAATCCATGCTGTTCTTCTCAGTGCCCGTCATCGAAAGAAATATGTTGAGAGCGGTGTGACTGTCCATAGTCTCTAAAACTTCTAGGGAAAACGTTTCATCCTGACTAGGATAGTACTCATAATTGAGTCGGAGTAGCGGCAATAAGCTAGAGATTAGCCATGTCCGAACCGTCGGCAAGCGCTGGTAAAATGGTAGAAGAAGATCGAGTATAAGAGGTTGGAGGGCGGTTTCTAAGTCGATACGGTACGCACGATGGATAAGGAATTGCGTTAATAGGTCCGTAGGATCTTGACTGTCGTCGTCGTCGTCGTCGTACTTTAGTGGCAGTAAACGAAGCTTCCGTACACGTTTCTTCGCAGCAGCCTCAGACAGATTGGCGACGGGGGAAACGTCAATATCAGTAGCGTCTGATGGAGGTGAGGGACCATTCAAAAGCTCCTGCAGTGCTGGAGTGTAGGACTGGGGAGCTGTGCTTTCGGGTAGAAAGCTCAAGATGATGCGCAAGACACGTTCAAGAGAAAGCCAGCCTGGAAATTGAGCCTGTACCTGTGGTAGGCCAGATACATTCCCTGTGGCACAAAGGTGGGTGGCTAAGAGAATAGCCTGAGCACCAGATAGCCCTCCGAGGGTTGCCATGGTCTAACAGCGGCTCACTCGCCGAGGGAATTTGGGGAATAAAGAGGGTGATGTGGTCGGGAGCAACAGATGTCAAAACGGTGACGCTCGGACCACTTGGGCGGAGGCGGCGAATAGGCCGGAAGAACCTCATCGCATCCTGACCTCCGCTCCTACACGCTGTATCCGCTCGGTTCCCCTCCTCTCATCTACCACCAAACACACAATGGCTTCGGGCTTCGGTCTCAATGGCGGTATGTGTCCATTTTTCACCATCTGAAGTGAAAATACAGTCGCAATTGGCGTGTGGTGTTACGGTCCTTGGCCGCGATGCTATCCTTCAATGAACGTTCCCGACTAATACCTGCGTTCTCCTACAGGTCCCTCCCGCTGCTACAACTTCTGGCAGGAGGTTCTAGGCTGCTATGTCGTCAATGCCGGAGATGGTGAAACTGGCAAGAAGAAGTGTATGCCCGCTTTAGAAGATTACTATGAGTGCCTGCACCACAAGAAAGAGGTAGGGTTCTGCCTTGAACGATGACACTTTCCCTTTCAATTCGAAGCGCAGACGAATACTTTGGAATCTAGATTTGACTTGATTATATTCTAACTTCATGGACATTTAAGGCTTTGCGAACGATGAAGATGCAGGCCGCCTACAGGAAGGCCGAAGCCGCACACCCTCGTGAGAATGCGCCTAAGGCAGAGCAGATTCGCAGTTTGGAGCTGCTAGGGAAGGAAGAAGAGGCAAATGCTTTACTGTCGAAGGCTTAAAGAGAGGATTTGTGCACACCAGGGGCGCGGTTCTTTTTTCGCTGTTTTTACTACCACCACCATTACCGTGTTGTTATTTCCTACTTGGAGTCCCTCAGTGTATAGAAATGGACAAGTTTATTTAACGCATGCCTCTTCCGCAATATCTGTACAATGGGAGGTCTTCTTCCCTACGATCGCAGCAGCCAAATATCTTGGAATGGCGTTCTTTCGCCACTATTTGCATGAGCAGGCAGTCTCGAATTCACGGGTGGAATTGGCAAAGAGAAGCATTGAAAATAACAGTGGGTTACTGGTATTGCCGTAGAAATTGGTTTACATAGAACATGGATATATATTCAAGTCGCTCTCGAGTTTGTCTACGTATCGCAGACAAGTGCTAAGTACTCCGCAGGTTATATATAAACTAAATTAGGTGCCGTCTGATTGGAGAATAAAATTAGGTGCAGATGTCATCGCCTCAGGCAGCCATTGCGATGTCAAAAACAAGCCTGGGAGGATTTTGTATGATACCAAGAAGTGTCTTAAAAGCCGTCTCTAGGCCGACGTGGGTGGACAAAGAATCCTCCTTAACTATGAGACCATCTGGCATTTCTTGGCATGTTTGGGAGATAGAAACAAGCTTACGAAGATCTACATGATGGGATAGAGGGAAGTCCCGATAGTTACTCTTCTTGTAGGTGCCTGGAACGGTCTGATAACGCCCGGTAGGAGGATTAAAGTATAGCGATATCTGCACCTAATCCAACGGATGCCTTAGCCCCGGAACGCGTCCAGTATCATGATGATGGACATCACAGCAATTTCGCGGCTGTCGATCCTGAGGTTGGCGCAGGGAGCATCACGTGACTATAAGAAAACCTTTACGGGAGTGGGGCAACTAAGCCGTTTCTAGGCTAGTACAGGGCCCAAGCATGGGTAGGCGCGCCCAGCCAAAGATGTCCCCAATGATATAAACAGGCTGCGTGACCTCGAGGGGGAGCGAAAGCACGACGGGAGGACGACTTGTTGATACTCCTGGAAGCTTGACGGCCCATACTTTAATATCGGCTCGTTACCACCACCACCGGCTGCTTCGCCCGTCTCTCCACTTTGGGATTTAATTTTTTTCTCTGTTCTTTATGGTATTTATTATTTAATATTTCCCTCCCCTTTGGTGATCGACTTAATAGTGTGAATTCACTTCGTCTAGTTTCCTCCTTCAATTTTACCTTGATCTCCACTCTTTCGGATCGATCGTCCTACAGCTCATCTATCTACTTATCATTCTGTCTGGTCTCTTAGTTTCTCCATCAATGGCTGAGACGTGGGTGTAACGGTTCGGTATACTTTACATTCCTTACCTACCTTACTAAGAACCTCCCCAACATACCTGGAAGATACCCCATAATATCTGAGACGTCATCGGAACTCTCTGGGCTTAGCAATTTTTTTAGCATTCACTCACGATTGGGCTGTCCTTAATATTCCTCTGAACACCTCATTTTCTCTTTATCTTCCAAGTCTCGCCTCCTCTGTGAAGAGGTAACTGCCCGCCATGACTTCCAGGTAAGTTTTACAATCAAGTTCCGTCACGTTTGGTATATGACGCTAACGATTTTGGGATAGGCTTGATCGTCTGGTCACGTGAGTTATACATCCTGTTACCTTACCTGCCTTCCCTCGTGTTGAGATGGTTAGAGCTAACCGATCACTATTGCAGGTTACTTGAGACGGGCAGCACGCCTCTAATTCGGAATACTGCCGCACAGCAGCTAGCAGATGTTCAGAAGCAACACCCTGATGAGCTATTTAACTTACTAGGCCGTATTTTGCCATATCTCAAGTCGAAATCATGGGACACAAGAACTGCCGCGGCCAAGGCCATCGGACTCATTATCACAAATGCAGACATATTTGACCCGAACGAAGAAGACGGCCTAGAATTAAAAAAGGCTGAAAATGATGACGATCTCGGTGTCGAAATCAAATCCGAAGATGGGCAATCGTCGTCATCTGATAAACTACTTCAGTTAGATCGCCTGGATCTCAACTCGATTCTTAAATATGGAAAGAGGCTACTAGGCAGCGCTGGCAAAGAATATGAATATTCGCTGGCATCAATGGACCCGATATCCCGACTGCAGCATCAAAAGAAAACATTAAGTTCCCGACTGGGCCTAGCAGGGGAGTACATTGAGGATGATCTGATCGACGACGGCGATCTAGTCTTAAAGACACCAGCTATCAAAGATGACCTATACAACGCTGCTGCTCATAAAGAGAACAATCACCAAAATGTTACTCCCGCAACTCCCTCTGAACATAACGGGGAGGAACCTGGTTTGAGCAAGCGCCAACTGAATCAGCTGAAACGAAAAAACAAACAGAGTGCGAAGATGGGTGCGAATAAAGTGCGGGTTGTCGACCTCTCCGCGCGAAAGACGTCAGATGTCACGACCCCTTCAGTGACGACTCCACACCCCATCAAATCAGAGAACGGAGAAGAAAAGAACGGAGACTCGAAACCTGACTACTTCTCTCTTGACCGGTCATCTGGCGATGACGACTCGAGGATTGTCTCTGAGTTCAAAGGAGCGGCTGCTCCGGAAAAGCCTTTAATTCAGCCCGAAGTTTCCGATGACGGCCCCAGTGTTGCATGGCCCTATGAACCCATGTGTGATTTTCTAACGGTAGATCTTTTTGATCCGAATTGGGAAGTTCGACATGGAGCTGCGATGGCTCTTCGAGAGGTCATTCGTGTTCAAGGTGCTGGCGCCGGGCGCTTACACGGAAAAAGTAGACCTGAGAATGACGTGTTGAATCGCAAATGGTTGGATGACCTTGCGTGCCGCCTTCTTTGCGTGCTCATGCTGGACCGTTTTGGTGACTATATCTCCGACAACGTGGTTGCTCCCATCCGAGAGACAGTTGGTCAGACATTAGGTGCTCTCTTATCTCAGCTCCCATCTCGCTCCGTTATCGCCGTCTATAAGTGTCTATACAGAATCATTATGCAAAGTGATTTGGGACTAGAACGCCCTATATGGGAAGTTTGCCATGGCGGTATGATCGGTCTCAGGTATCTGGTGGCTGTCCGAAAAGACCTCCTCGTAAAGGACGCTAAGCTCATGGACGGTGTTCTGGAGGCGGTCATGAAGGGCTTGGGTGATTACGACGACGATGTACGCGCAGTGAGTGCAGCAACTCTTGTTCCTATCGCGGAGGAATTTGTCACCTCTCGCCAGAACACTCTCGGCACCCTGATGAACATCGTTTGGGAGTGCCTCTCCAATCTGCAGGATGACCTCAGTGCCAGCACTGGGTCAGTAATGGATCTTCTAGCGAAGCTTTGTACATTCCGTGAAGTTCTTGATGCTATGAAAACGAATGCGGCTGTGGACCCAGAGTCGTCATTTGGCAACCTTGTTCCTCGCCTCTACCCTTTTTTACGGCATACGATCACTAGCGTACGTTCGGCAGTCCTTCGGGCTCTTATGACATTTTTGCAGCTCGAAGGTGACGGTGCCAATGAATGGGCTAATGGCAAGGCGCTACGTCTGATTTTCCAGAATTTGCTGGTTGAGCGGAACGAGAATGTTCTGAAATTGTCACTCCAAGTCTGGTTCGAGCTCCTCAAGACGCTCGACAATCAAGGGTCTTTTAAATCAGATACCGAGCTATTATCTCATATACAGCCTCTAATAACTCTAAGCATGGCCCCTTTCGGTGTCCCCCGCTATCCCATTCCCATGAATGCCTCACTCTTCATCAAACCCTCCGGTGTACCATACCCCATGAGCGCCGCCGCCCCCGCAAAGTCTTCACCCAACTCCTTTAATGCCGCGTCCGATGCAGCCAAGAAACGAAGCCGCAAAACGGAGAAGAAAGAAGTGCCGCCGCCATCAGCCCACAATGTTGATGGCCATATGCTGCAAGGTGACATTGACTTGGTAGGTGCGGATACCATGCTGAGGTCTAAGGTCCATGCGGCAAAGGCTCTCGGTCAATTACTTTCCTTTTGGGACAAGAACGGACTTCCCAGCCTTTGGCAACCTATTCTGCAAGGCCTCAACCATTCGGCATCCACTTCTCAGCTTGCAACTGCTATGATCGTGGAGGAATATGCCCGGTTCGCAGGACCTGACAGCCAGTATACCTCTTTGCTGTGTGAGCAGTTGCGTCCGGTTATTGAAGGAGAACGTCCATCGTGGTACAGTGATATAGCGTGCTACCTCCATGTTGCCCGTGCACAGTGTCACTCACTGCTAAATGCCTTCCGGGACCACGCTCATGTTCCTGGTTCGAGATTGCCTATTTTGGCTGTTATTGTTCAAGGCGACTCCGAGGCCGGCCCGAGCGCATTCTCTTTGTCGGACGCTGAAAGGGTAATTGGGACCGACTTCGAGCGGCTAAAGAAGGGTCTAGCACCAGCTCAGCGCATCACTGCTCTCCAGGTTCTGAACGATACCAGAGCAACTGCAGAGAGCTCAATCAACGAGGCAAGAAACGTCCGTGAAGCAAGGGATATGCGTATCCGCGCTGCTGCGGCGGGTGCTCTAGTTGCCATGCATGACATTCCTAAGAAGCCAAGTCATATCATTAAAGGAATGATGGACAGCATCAAGAAAGAAGAGAATGCGGAACTCCAGCAACGTTCTGCTACCGCGGTTGCTACTTTGGTGGAGTTTTATACCACTGCTGCAAAGCGCGGTCCTGTCGATAAGGTCATTGGCAATTTGGTCAAATACTGCTGTGTGGACACCTCGGAAACCCCTGAGTTCCACCACAACGGAAACCTGGAAAAATCAATTCTATCCCTTCGCAAAGAAGAGGACCGCCGTGACCATCCGGATGCAGCCAAGTTTGAGAGGGAGGCAAAGGAAGCTAAAATCATGCGTCGCGGTGCCAAAGAAGCTTTGGAACAGTTAACAATGAAGTTCGGTCCAGCGCTTCTAGAGAAAGTTCCAAACCTTGCATCGTTGGTTGAGCGGCCTCTCAAAGATGCTCTTACCAGTGACCTTCCAGAAAACATTCACGACCCTGACAATGATCTTGGCCAAGAAGTCGTTGACGGTTTGTCCACGCTACGCGCTCTACTACCCAAATTCGATCCTGGTCTCCACACTTGGGTCGTCAGTCTCATGCCCCTTATTGCCAAAGCACTGCAGTGCAGACTTTCTGTGATTCGGTATGCGGCTGCCAAATGCTTCGCAACTATCTGTAGCGTCATTACAGTGGAGGGCATGACTATGTTAGTCGAGAAAGTGTTGCCTACTATTAACAATGGTCTGGATGTACACCACCGTCAAGGAACTGTAGAGTGCATCTATCACCTCATCCATGTGATGGAAGATGGAATCTTACCCTATGTTATCTTCCTCGTGGTCCCTGTATTGGGCCGCATGAGCGATTCAGATAACGACGTGAGGTTGTTAGCCACTACATCGTTCGCAACATTAGTTAAGCTTGTTCCCTTAGAGGCAGGCATTCCAGACCCTCCTGGTCTCTCCGAGGAATTGCTCAAAGGACGTGAGAGGGAAAGGAAGTTCATGTCTCAAATGTTGGACGTGCGAAAGGTGGAGGAGTTCCAGCTACCAGTCTCGATCAAGGCGGAGCTCAGACCTTATCAACAGGAAGGTGTCAATTGGCTTGCCTTCCTCAACCGCTACAATTTGCACGGCATCCTTTGTGACGACATGGGTCTTGGCAAAACCCTCCAGACAATTTGCATCGTCGCCAGTGATCATCATTTGCGTGCTGAAGAGTTTGCGCGGACACAGGCCCCTGAGGTTAGGAAGCTTCCGTCTTTGATCGTCTGCCCCCCGTCGCTTTCCGGCCATTGGCAACAAGAAATCAAGCAATATGCCCCGTTTCTCAAGAGTGTTGCGTACGTTGGACCTCCAGTAGAACGTGCACGGTTGAAGGGTTCCCTCGCAGACGCCGACATTGTCATCACTTCCTATGACATTTGCCGAAATGACAGTGATGTTATCACCCCTCTAAATTGGAATTATTGCGTCCTGGATGAGGGACACCTGATCAAGAACCCAAAGGCAAAGGTCACCCTTGCGGTCAAGCGTGTTGCAAGCAACCACCGCCTGATCCTCTCTGGTACCCCTATTCAAAACAATGTTTTGGAGCTTTGGTCCCTCTTCGACTTCTTGATGCCCGGTTTCCTCGGCACAGAGAAGGTCTTCCTGGACCGTTTCGCGAAGCCGATTGCGGCAAGTCGTTTTAGTAAATCATCTTCGAAGGAACAAGAAGCCGGAGCGCTAGCAATCGAAGCCTTACACAAACAAGTGCTACCCTTCCTACTCCGTCGTCTGAAGGAAGAGGTTCTTAACGATCTACCACCGAAGATCATTCAGAACTATTATTGCGACCCCAGTGAACTGCAGAAGAAGCTCTTCGAAGACTTCACAAAGAAAGAGCAGAAAGAGCTTGCGGACAAGATGGGTAGCTCAGAGAAGTCCGACAAAGAGCACATCTTCCAAGCACTCCAGTACATGCGCCGCCTATGCAACTCTCCTGCGCTTGTCGTTAAAGATGGTCACAAGCAATATGATGAAGTTCAGAAATACCTTCAGGCCAAGAATTCTTACCTCCGGGATATTTCACACGCCCCTAAGCTTAGCGCTTTGCGCGACCTTTTCCTCGACTGTGGAATTGGCGTTGATCCGCCAACTGAAGGTGACCTGGGTACTGGCGCGAGCTACGTGAGTCCTCACAGAGCCCTGGTCTTCTGCCAGATGAAAGAAATGCTTGATATCGTGCAAAGCGAAGTCTTGAAGAAACTTCTTCCTTCAGTTCAGTATCTCCGTCTAGACGGCAGTGTGGAAGCCACCAAGCGTCAAGACATTGTAAACCGATTCAACACAGATCCTAGCTATGACGTCTTGCTTCTAACGACAAGTGTTGGTGGACTCGGTCTGAACCTCACAGGCGCCGACACTGTCATCTTCGTGGAGCATGACTGGAACCCACAGAAGGATATCCAGGCCATGGATCGTGCCCATCGTATCGGACAGAAGAAGGTCGTCAATGTCTACCGGCTGATCACTAGAGGTACTTTGGAGGAGAAGATTCTGAAGTAAGTTTCCACTCATCATCATGTTCACATACAGCGCGACATTTACTAACTACTTATCTTTAGCCTCCAACGTTTCAAGATCGACGTAGCATCGACGGTTGTTAATCAACAAAACGCCGGCTTGAATACGATGGACACAGACCAGCTCCTAGACCTATTCAACCTCGGAGAAACAGCCGAGAACGCCGAGAAACCTAGCGATAACGCAGCCGGTAATGAAGTCGACATGGTTGACATTGATGGCGAGGTCAAAGAAAAGGGCAAGAAGGGCTGGCTTGACGATCTAGACGAGCTCTGGGATGAACGTCAATACCAAGAAGAATACAACCTGGATTCATTCTTGCAGACGATGAAATCATGAAACCATACCCATGCAAACATCTGTTCCTCCCTGTTTTATTAATCCTTTGTCATGGTGGACTGGAGTTCGGGGCCCTATCTTACGGATAAAGTATTCTTCTCACCTGCAAAAAACTGTAGGCGGGAATCTTTATGTTCTTATTTCATTTCATTTCATTTCTTTGTCTTTCCTATTCCTTTTGTTCCTGGTTCTTTTATTATTAGACGACTTAATCGGCGGCGTTAATCTTGTACATCTCTCAGGTTCTCTCCTGTTCTCTGTTTTCATACGGAATGTATTTGGGAGTTGGGCGGCGATCTCACTTTAATGATTCATTGAATCATTGATTGAACGAATGACTCGGTTGCTACGAAGACGAAGCAAGGATAGACATGGAGGATTATCGTTCTTATCCCCCTTCCATGGATGTTTTACTTATCCCATTATGCCCTTTCTTGGTTTTCTCTTTTCCCGCTGTATTTTTAACTGCACTTGTATATATTAACCAACAAACGTTGTTCATATGATTCGATCTTATTCCATTACTCGTAGAAAAGTAAATCTCGAGACACGTACGCAAGGCTTCTTTATTGACTGTATGGTTCATTGATCTGAAGAGCAGAGCGATCTTATACACTAACTTAACAAGGAAACAAAACCATAAAGTTGTAGTTACGATCATTATCTCAACAAAGACCCAACCGATCAAGTAACAATCTGACATGAAGTATGGAGGAAACCTCTGTTCTTGGAGACATGCAGGAGTAGGTTAAACGGGTAAAAAAGATAAACATTCACACACCAAACGCCGTCCGAACCTGCATACCGGATGCATCCGAGCGCCTGCCTGTGACAAGAATCAAAATCGGTGGTAAGTTTGGTAACGAGAGAGCGCAGACCAAATAGGGGGAAAGGGTAAAGAATCCGACGTGGCAAGTAAATAAAGAGGATTGATCCGTGATTTTTGGTATATTCTACGCGGAAAAGAAAGGATAGAAGACGTTCATGCGGGGAATTAGGAAGTTTGTCCAAATCGAAATGGCATCTATGTGCGACACAAACTCTCGTGAAATGCAGTAACTGGTCATGATTGTTCCAAGTGGCTCATAATGGAGGTGGGCAAGGAACGATTAAGAACGGCTCTTTGGTTGTGCGAGCATGTTCAATCGGCTGATGCTCAGCGCGCCGCGGCTCTTCTGTCGTGCGCTGGCGGGGGTTCCTGTTCGGCTTGTGCTGAAGGTCGACCGGGACGGGGTGTGAGAACGCACCTTGATGGGACTGGGACTCGGCATCTTTTTTGAAGGTGAGCTCAGCTTGACTCTCTTTGCACTACGTACTTCTGCAGGAGTATCGACTGGAGGCACGTTCTCAGTGTCGGCTTCTCTTCCAGCTGCATCTCGATGTCTCTTCTTGTTATTAATACCATGAGGCACACCTGGAACATCAGGAAGAGAAGGGTCATTGTTTGCTTCAGTCTCTCGATGCCGCTTCTTGCTACCAATTCCATGCGGAACGCCGGAAATATCTGGGAGATTGGGGTTGGGCGTGGCATCGGACGGACGAATATGACGAATCGTAGGCGACTTGATCTCGCTGCTGGACTTAGAGGTGTGGTCCGGTGTCAAAGCTGGCAACGTAGGATAAACGATGTCCGACAAAGGTCGAGACGGGGAGGCAGCTTGGATTTTAGAGGGAGACGGTGATGGCAGAGCTACATCGTCCCGTGATCTGGTGCTGGGTGAGAACTCTACACGCTTCCTGGGAGAAGGAGTCTGCACCGGCTCCACTGAAGCATCCGGAGACGCACCCAGCAGCAAATTAGAGCAGAAATCGGGCGCTGCCGTATGTGTCCCTGCTGCGATCTTCAAAGGATCTTTAGAGAACAGAGGCTGATGAGGACGGAGGATTGACTTTAGATTCAAAGTGGGCAGGCTGCTCTTGAAACGAGGGTTGAAATCTGTGCGGGGCGTGCGCGGAGCGCTAGGCGATTTTGAAATAGAAGAATGTGTCATAGATGGCCGAGGAAGCATGGTTGTCCGAGGAGGTTTCAGACTAGTGGTCGAAACACGCGCCATGGAGGATCGAGTTGGAGTCATCAACGAGCTGCGGACAGCGGATCTAATGCGAGTTACGCCTGGCCTTGATGCACTCTTCTCACCAGTGGTCGGACGGCGAGTGGACGCGTCATCATTCTTATCAAACTTGGTACGTTTAGCACCATTCGACGCGGGTGTAGGCGACTTAGTCGTCGATTTCGTCGGCGAACTTGGATTGCTAGCCTCATCAAGGCGCGCTTTGGAGTTTGTACGCTTGAGGAGTTTCTGAACCGGCTGGAACCGTCCAGGGGTGGCGCGGAAGGCAGACGCGTGTCCAGCAATAGAATCCATCTTCTTGAACTCGGCCATATGAGCAGAGCTGAATCGGCTAGCCTTGCCTTTAGGTTGCGCGATCCTGCGGTCTTCTGTCTGGTTGTTATTGTTATCGGTGGGTTGACTCTCCTTGTCCTGGACCATTTGAGCCTTTATTTTAGCGACATCCTCGCGCACACTCTCCATGAGCTTCTTGGCTTCATCGCTAAGCTGGGAATCTGCGCAAGAGAACTTGAACTCGAAGCCGGGGGTGCCGTAGTATGTAGAAGCAGGCGATGCTTTTGACTTGCTTGGGGTGTTCTCAACAAGCAAATCTTTCATGATATTGCCTTCGGCGTCTTTCTTAAGCGGGTTGAATCCCAGGATCAGGCCTGAGTCCGCCTGTTTGGTAGTGCTCTGATGGGCTTTGCTGGGATGCATATCTTGATGGGACGGCCGGGCAACGGTACTAGTGGGGGTTTTGGTTGGGGATTGCTTGCGGGTAGGTGGAGCCTTGTGTGGCGTGCGAACACTGGTTGTGGACTTTGGGGTGGTGGTGTGGTTAGAGGGACCGTCGGCAGGAGTCTCGTCGCGTTCCATGACGGAGGGGAGTTTGTTGTTGTTATTGTTGTTGTTGGTGGTTGTGGTGGTGTTGTTGACTGGTGACGCGGGTGGTTGCGGTTCCTAAGTCAGGCATCAAAGTTAGTTATACGAGACTGACGCAAGGGCATGGGCAAGAGAATTGAAATCAACATGGTGGGTAGGCAATGGGCTGATTGTGGGTGACGCTCACATTTGAGGCTTGACGACTACGCAGGCGGGCGGACCGGCGAACCGCCATGATGATGGGATGGATAAGAGGATATAATAAGAAATTGAGATAAGAGGATGATGGATGGAGACGAGCCGTGGAATGGGGGATGGGAGTGACAAGATGACGAAGGGATGAAAGGGAGAGCGAGAGAATGAGTGAAGGTCCCCTGTCCCGATTAGGCGAAAATGTAAACAAATATTGCCGGGCGGTGAGCTGACGTCAGTGGTGGAGAGATCCGAGCATCTGATGTCAAAATACCCCCAAAATCACCCAACAATAATATCTTTAATTACCTCGAGAATACGCTGATTGTCCAAGTCTTACGGCTGATCACACGCGAGCCCAGATTCCTGGCATACTGCCGCAGCTCCTCCTGTATGACAGGCACTAAGAGTCCGCGAACATTGCTTGCATATCGGGCAAAATGCAGAACATGCTGAGCTATAGACAAGGGTCCTTACCCTTTGAGACCAAGTTGGACAGGGTGGAACTATCTTTATTTGTAGCTTTTGCCCTTATTATGCTGGCCAGCTCAGAAGTAACGCGAATCAATGTTCTTCATCTCTAGTGAATGAGATGAGTCTCACTCAATACGTACAAACTTTGAGAGAACCTTCAAAGAAACGTTATAAATTACAGTTCACCCTCGTAAATAGCAACTTAACGAGGTTCTTCAAAAATAACTGCATCCTAGACTAAATTTGATATTGCTATCCTCAATCTCACGGGTACTACCCTGCACCCCAAAATGAGTACTTCTAAACTCCTAATTAGCAGGTGTACCTTGATTCTCCATGAAAGACAAATCTCCTGGCCATGCCAAATGAAAATTACTCATCTCCACAAGCAAACAACAAGAACTCCTAGATATTATCGTCAAACGGAATAGACGCTGTCCCAAACGCCATACCTAGATCGGAGTTAAGAGGGAGGACCAGATAAGCCACAAAACAAGCCTAACCCTAACTCGTATTTACTCTGGCACTAGTCGCCATAGTATCAATCAACAGATACAATATTCGCCTCCATGAATCCACCTTTTGTCTCAATCCAAGGTAATTCCATTGGAGCAAACTAGATCCCATCAGACAATGTCCGCGACTCCGGCTTCCAAATCTACAGAATCTGTACCACCATCCTCGTAGCACTCCTCCCCGACATTCTTTCCTCCGAAAGCTTCAGCGTCCTCCCCCTAGCCCTATCAACAGCCGCAATGGGTCTCTACCCCGCCGGCCGGCTAGAGCTCCCCCTGCCACAGTCAACGCAGCCTAAACCCCTCAACAAAGCGATTCTCGTCAGGGGCGGAGCGTCGAGCACGGGTACCGCTACGATTCAATTGGTGATGAGGGGACGATGAGGGCTTGTGTGAATGTGGCCAGTGGGTTGGAAGGGGGACGTGTGGTTTCGAATTTGCCTGCGCCTTTTTAAGGATACGCCGGCTGGGGTGGAGGTTGTTGGTGGCGAGTTTTCTGTGTTAATGGGTTTGTAATGAGACTTGGTTGTGCTGACTTGCGTGGGTAGTTGTCGATACCGCATTTCTTCCTAATAATTAGGTTGTTGATGGGGTTTGGGGTAGGTTTATCCCTCAGGCATTGAAGAATGGGACATTGAAGGCTGTTCCTGAGCCTTTGGTTATTGGAAGTGATTTGGAGAAGATTCCAGAGGGCGTTTCCTAGTCTCAGCAGGGCATCTCAGCGAAGAAGATTGTGGTGAGCTTGTAGTTGAGACGCGAGCTCTAAGTGCCTGATGCTGGTAAAGACGAGAGACAAATGGGCTCTATGTTATTTAAATGTTCTTAATATTAGGGCCATTAATACTAGACTAACTTTTACTTAACTGTCAGCGTTTTATCTCTTATAATCAATCGTACCTGATACTCCTGAATTACATCTAAGGGCTTTTCTTAGCTACCTAATTTTGTACTTCAATAGCAGATATACAAAGCATAAACACCACGCCCTATTTGTGCTTGACGTACTCATGTATCTCATAGCCCGAACGGATAAGTCTCCTCTTTTCCTAACTCCGTGACCGGCTCATGTTTCTCTAGTGGCTTCAAAGCCTGCGTTTCATCAAACCATACATACCCATCAAATTGATTCAGCAAGTCTGCCGCCGAATAATGTGATATCTTCTCCGTGTCTGGCCGGTAAATCACACCAATGAACCGTTCAAGCCGAAGAGGCTCAGCTTCGAACGCAGCCACCAAACTAGGATCGATACGGTCTCGTCGCAAGTCGATAAGGAAACTCGGGATTCCCGTGTCGTGAGCTACACGCTCCCAGCTATCTTTCCGTGACGGTCGAACCTTCATGACCTGCATATCTTCGTCCCACTCATGCGCTGCCGCCACCGTGCCAGTGTGCGTGCCACAGCCTATCAAAGCAACGTTCTCACGGCCAAACTGCTCACGGCATAGCTGACCAATATTCACTTCTTTGCGCCGAGTCCCCATACTAGTGTATCGTGCATCGCCGCAGTGAGAGTTATGCGCCCAGACCACCGCTTTAGTCCCCTCAGGCCTATGACGCAGTGTTCGACGGAGCGTATCAACCATATGCGTATCGCGCAGCGTCCAAGACGACGCAGAACTATAATACATAGCCTTATAGTAACGCTCAGCGTCACGCACCAGATACGCATTCTGCTCGCTGCTATGGTACTCCTCGCCATCATGGCTATCCTCCGAATACTCCAGCCGTCTCTCTAACAACTCACGAAGCATCTGCACAACCCCCACTTCGCAATCCTCCATCCCGCGCAAGGTAGCGAGCCCGTACGTCGCCGGATCATCAACCCACGGCTGCAGGCAACCATATCGCTGGCGCGCGATCTTACCGGCAGGCGGATCGACCCGATCAAGGTAGTCAATTACTGCCTGGATAGACGTCCCCATGCTGTACATGTCCAGGCCATAGAAACCCGCTTTCTGGGCATCCGGGACACCAGCGTTGTAATTGCGCATCCACTCGACTAGCTCTTGCATCTCGCGGTTGCGCCACATCCACGTTGGGAACCGGGTAAAGGGGTCAACAGGCGTGGAGTGGCCGCCGATGTTGGCTTTGGGGCCTGGACGCTGCCGTACGTAGCGGTCGATGACTTCGGCGTCGGGCCAGTCGGCTTCGACGGCTACCATCGTGTAGCCATGGTGCTCGATTAGGCGCTTGGTGATCTCTGCTCGGGCAGTGTAGAATTCTGATGTTCCGTGGCTGCCGTCACCTAGGAGGACGAGGCGGTAGTTGCCAAAGCTGTCGAAGTATGAGCTGAAGCTGGGGTTTTTGATGTCTGGGAGAGGACGAGCTGCAGCAGCGAATAGATCTTGTAGTTGTGACATTTTGTGTACCTGTCGAGAAGCTCGTATAAAATTCCTGAATTTGCGATTCATGAATTCCAATGATGGTCTACATCATGCGTGGATGTACCAGCAAGTACCGAATATTAGTTGTTGTTTGTCTCCTGACTTTATGGTTGAAGCGGCAAATGAAATCACATGGCTGTCAACAGCGGTCATGATGACTTCACAGCGACCCTGCACTCATTTCTCAGGCATCAAATGGCTGCAACAAAAGAAATAGACCTGTCTGGAGTTATGTAGAATCATGATAGTCACCAAATGCATGTTCAGAAGAATTAATCTTCCAAAGGTTTTATCTCAAGTCTACAAACCCCTTCTATACACCAACAATCGTAAGATAATGACAGACCCGTCCCTCAACCTCACTTCCCGCCTAGATCGCTTCCAAGAAGCCCAGGAATCAGTCTACGGGAGCCTCAGCGCCATCCTTAACCCCAGAGAATGGACGCCACCCCAGCAATCAGGCGGCCACCACGGCCGATACCTCTGGACCGACGCTTTCGGCGTTATTAACTTCCTCACACTGCACAACGAGTACAAAAAGACACTTCCATCCTCCACATCTCCAGACGATCGCTACTTAATATTAGCGCGTCGACTAGCCCAAACGGTGCATGACGTACTAGGGCGGACACGCGACAGTCGTAGTCGTCTCCCCGGCGCAACAGATGAAAACCCGCTCGGCGGCGGACTGCGTATCGGTAAAACACATGAGCACGGCTCAGACGGTGATGGCCAGTACCATCACTACCTAACGATATGGATGTTCGCCCTCAACCGGCTGTCGCTGGCGACAAGTGATCCAACATATAATCGGCAGGCGGTAGCGCTGGCGAAAGCCATCCACCCTCATTTCTTCATCGGCCGCCGTTCAGCCCGGCCACGAATGGTGTGGAAGATGTCGATGGATCTGTCCGTGGCCCTGGTGGGCTCGGAGGGTAACTTGGACCCGATCGATGGGTATGTAGTGTTTCGGCTGCTGCAGGCGACGGCGATGCAGATGGGCGAGGGGGAAGTGTTGGCGGAGGAGATCGCTGATTACAAAAGGGTAATGGAGAGGAAGGGGAAGCATTTCGTGTCGAGTGATCCTCTGGATCTGGGGATGACATTGTGGACGGCACATTGGTTTGCTGAGAAGGAGGATTGGGCAAATGAGTTGTTAGCTCAATGTTTTGAGCAGATCTGTATGGTTTCCCGTCTCTAGTTCTGCACCCGTGGTTTTGTTTTGATGTTGACAGATATACAGACGAGTTGTTTGAAATCGATCGCTATCTCGAGCGCAGCGACAAACAACGTCTGGCTTTCCGGGAGTTTGGTACTTGTGTGGGCATTCAATGCATGTCAGAACAATTGTCCGAGAAGGAACAAGCCGTCGATCTGAAGGTGTATGCAGATAATATTCTGGAGTCGTGGAATGAGCACATGCAGAAGTCACTAGCAACGAAGCTAACGTCGGATGATCTCCGCCCTATCACACGGGTGATGTATGCAGCGGCGTTGCTGCCAGGAGGTTAGTATCTAGTATCTCGTCAAAATTGATAAGACTCAACTAACCATGATATGTAGCTTTTGGTCGCGGTTACCTAGGGCCAGAGCCTATTCTCAGCCCGGAGAAATGAACAAAAAGTAGGAAACGCTTGAAGCAAAAAGCACTTGAACAAAATACTTGTGTATATTCTATGTGTAGTACTTTACAATATGCATCACTCATCTACGCGAGATACCGTGCATACTCGAGATTATATGTCCCAATAGGTATATCATATCAACATCAGGCAAAAGGGCGAACGGACACTATACACCAGGAATACCAACCACATCTCTCAATGGAATGACCCGCCGCGGCAGAATGTAGATAGTATAAATAGCGCCCAGGGCAATCAAAAGACCGCTCACCTGTTCCACGTTAGCCGATTTCCAAATATGAAGCGTTCCAGTTGAATGCATAGCAAAGGGGCGACTTACCTTCTCAAACCACGTATGAAACCAAATAGCAGTCATCAACAGCATCCACCAGCTCAGTCCGGCGACACCGCCCACAAACCAAACAGACCACTTCCTCAGCCCAGTCGATTCGGAATCTCCATCCTCCGACTTTTTGCTCCCGCTATCCTGGCCCGAAGCGCCCCGCGACGCCCCTACCAACTCGAAGGCCAGCATCGCAGTCGCAAGGACCAGCATGAACACATGCCCGCTCACATCATGACCACCCCTCCACGCGCCACCAGCGGCCTTGCACGCGGTAGCCGTCAACAGCGTGTGGAGACTAGCGGAGCCCTCTTCAGCCTGCGGGATGACCTGCTCGCATTTCCCACCCGTAATCACAAAACTGCGATCGATGATTGCCGGGCCAAAGAACCATTGTGTAGTCATGTACCAGACCAGGGTGGCTAGGGAGTAACGAACGATCGCCTGGCCGATCCGCCGGGGTTGTTGGCTAGATGAAGTCGTGTACGAGGGTTGAGTGAATAGAAGGGACGCAAATGCCGCGGTGATCCATAGCCAGCCGATCTTGACAAAGTATACATTGAAGACGTTGTCTTTGCGTGCGAAGTAGTTGACGGGGTGTTGGGGGAGGTTCACGTCGGCGGCGATCGAAGGGGC
This sequence comes from Aspergillus hancockii, assembly GCA_001696595.2. Classification (NCBI taxonomy): domain Eukaryota; kingdom Fungi; phylum Ascomycota; class Eurotiomycetes; order Eurotiales; family Aspergillaceae; genus Aspergillus; species Aspergillus hancockii. Next base: position 23,560 of record MBFL02000273.1, read on the forward strand.
TAAAGGCGAAGGGTGGTTGTGCGGAGGGTCTCGGGTACGCTGCGCTGTTGGGGAGAGGACAGAAAACAGTGATCCCAAGATTAGAGTAGCAGGATAGACAATGAGTGCTATAGCGGGTGGCTGATAAAGCCGAGGTGTTGTCGTAGACGGACGTTTGTCTGGTGATGCCATGTTTTTTTTTTTTTTTTTTTCTGCCTATTTTTCTTTGTTTTGGTCCCCTTTCGTCCTGTATTGTGATTTTCTTTTATCCTGAAGGAAGTGAACTAGAAACAAAGTAATAGAGCAGAGCTTAGGTCAATATTCACACAATTGACTGGGAGGCTGAGCAGGTAAAGAGTCGGGAAGCCGACGAAATGCGTAGCCTGTGAACTGGGATTGAAATCCAATTGATTAAGCCTTGGAGACGGAGAGATGACGTCGATTAACCGCATGTGCCCACCGCCCTTCATTTACGACATAGTAGTGTACATACAGTATTTGCCACCATTGACGGTAATTAGTTTAGGATTGACAGTGTGATAAAGGGACTATATATGAATATAGTGGAAGAGACCAAATCTCCATCAATGATGTGGATTACTTGGCCGTCTCAATGACACCATCCAAACAATCAGATCAGTTCAACACTTGCTTCAAATATTAAATCTAAAAATAAACCCTAGTATCCTAACTTAGGTCATTCATAAACATGTACATCATAAGTTTGGAATTGCTTTGTACAATCTGCGCCATCTCTTATTGAGCCTTAGGCAGCGACGCCTGGAGTGACAGCTTCCGTGAAGAGTTTCCAACATAGATCTTCTTGGGGTAGGAAGTGATAGCCCAGTCCTGAGCCGCAACATCCCAGTTGGCAAGGTCACGGCGGGAAAGGGTGGTCGTCCATACGACCTCCTGCGAAGGGGCCAGGTGAAGACGATCAAACTTGCGAAGCACCACCCTAGGTTCATTTGGACCGCCTAGAGAAACATACTGAGGAAGGAAGTTAGCATCGGAAGATCTACTACATTGCACCAAAGCATGTTGACCTACCAGCTGAGGAACTTCATCACCGGCAACTTTTCCAGTGTTCTTAATCGTCACTGAGACCCGGAACAGGTCTTGGTAAAGACCAGGGTTACCTCCTGCTCCACCACTGGCGGGCAAACGGTCCTGGGCAGACCCATCCGTGGCGCCTTCGGGGATGTAATTGGAGTCTTCCCAGCCGTAGTTACGATCAGCAGAGGACTTCTCGAGGTCGCTAGTGTTGAGCCAGGGGTAAATGAATTGATGAATCCTCTTCAGTCCCTCTGGGTATAGGTAGGCTGAGGCATCCTCATCAACCGCACCAAAGGTCTTTGCAGCTTCAGTCTTGCCAGTGGTAGGAGTGTACTGGGAAGCGTTCAAAGGTTGAACGTGGAGGTTAGAGAATTCAAAACTGGTATAACTCAAGCCGTAGCCAAACTCATAAATGGGAGTCTCGTTGAACTTGTCGAAATGGCGGTAATCAATAAAGACACCCTGGGTGAAATCGGACTGAGGGGCACCCTCACCATTGTTGGGAGTGGTAACCAGAGGGGAAGCATACGCCTCCCGGGTCCTGCCCCAGGTGAAAGGAGACTTGGCGCCAGGGTTGACACGGCCGTACAGCACATCGGCAATAGAGTTGCCAGATTCCTGCCCTGGCAAACCAGCCCAGAGAATACCAGTGACGTTGGGGTGGTTATACCATTCATTGATCAAGACGGGTCCAACGGAGTGAATGATGACAATAGTGTTGTTGCAGTTGTTCGCCGCGGTTTTGACCACATTGTCACCATTCTTCCACAGAGTGAGGTTGTTGCGATCGCCCTCATTTCCATCCACACTGAGATATCCTTCTCCTGAGTCGGAATTGACAAACACGAGAGAGACGCTAGCCTGGCGGGCAAGTGAGGCAATTTTGGCTAGATTCCAGTTGTCGGTGGCGGTGAAAACATTGCCGCGGCCTTGGAGGACTTCATTTTGAATCGCCTGTTCCGGAGTGACAAGGTAAGGGAAGTTTGCAGTGCCGCTGCCCCAGGCCATAGCGAGGGTGCCGTTATCGCAACCGCGGTCATCACAGCCGTTCGCACCCCAGGGGTTTGAGCCGGCATCCTCTCCTAGAAGAGCAACCAGTTTTTCCTTGCGGCTCAAGGGAAGGACACCCTTGTTCTTCAGCAGAACGGTACTCTCCGCACCGATGCGACGGATCAGATCAGCATGATCGCGTTGTACGTCTACAAATTCGTTGACCCTCTCGTAAGCACCCTCTTCCACAGCAATGTGCGCGAAGCCATACTCATCTCGGGTCCACGAGCTGAAGTTAGGGGGCGTGTATTTTTCGTCGCGACCGACCTTGTAGTAGGCAGCCATGATGCGGACAGCCATGTCATCGACACGCCACTGGGGAACTGTACCGTTAAGAACAGCAACAGTCAAGTTGGCACCCCAGAATGAAGTGCCACTGTTGAAAGTAACGTCGCCAGGCATCGACATATCCATACCAGCCAAAGCCGCGCCCACACCGCTGTGATGAGCCGTCCAGTCACTCATAACGAAGCCTTGGAAACCGAGTTCTGCCTTCAGAAGCTTGTTCAGGGTTTCACTATTCTCACAACCGTAGCTGTTGTTGATCTGGTTGTAAGAGCACATGATAGCGCCCACTCCAGCGCGCACTGCATCTGCGAATGGCCAGAGGTACAATTCATGCATAGTTTTGTCATCAACGTTCGAGCTCAAGCTATCGCTGACGTTAAATCCATACCCTTTTGCCTCGGGCTGTTGACGGAAATGCTCTTGTTCGTTCATAATGTAATGCTTGGCTGTCGCGATGACACCCGCATCTTGGATACCTTTGATGGTCTCTGCAAACAGCACACCAGTGAGAGCTGGATCTGGAGAGAAACCTTCCCAGTTTCTGCCACCGTCTGGATGAGCACCGAGAGGACCAGCAGCCGGTCCCAATTGAACATCAATGCCCTTGTCACTGAATTCCTCACCCATTGCCTGGCCACGTAGGTAAGCGAGCGTCTTGTCCCATGTAGCAGCGACATTGACACCCGCAGGGAATGCTGAGTTGTAGTCCGCTGCAAGCTTATTGTTAGTGATAGTTGGTAAGGTGGGATCAAAAGGCGCGCGTACCAAACCGAATACCGAGAGGGCTATCCTGCAAGCACAGGCTGGGAATATTAAGTCTACAGCCATCTTGTTAGCCTTCTTTAAGAAGCAGCAATATCATGTCAGAAATCTACCCACCTGGGAACACTGCCTGTCTGTCCGACACACCTCTCTAGCCGCCATCTGGAGATGCGTTAGCTTAATACGCTTCACCCATACTGTTATTTAGATAAGAATACCCGGTTCCAGTAGTTAAGTTGACTTTCTCTGCCAATGTCATCTGGGAAACAATCTCGACCGCACGTTCGTACACATCCGCCCAGTCGCCCTGACCATCCGCCCAGGGGGAAGGGTAGAAAGGAGAGGCATAGGCGAGGTCATCCTATTTAAGATAGATATTGTTAGAAAATCTCCCCAATTGAGAATCATGGTACCTTGAAAAATAATGAGCCTTACCTTGGCACTAACCACGGAGGCAGCCGTCAATGCGGCCACCTCAAACCAACCAAGCTTCATAGATACGGGGGAAGGTAACCAACAGAACAAATAATGGATACCAAGGTGCCGCGCAACGCATACGAAGAGAGATTGTTGAGGGAGGATTAAGAAACAGGGGAGGGGGAAACAGTGATATAAATAACAATGCGCATGGCAACGAGGAGTCAAGCAGCGCCACCAACAATGGAATAATTTAACTACAACGGATGATGTATTTAAGTCTCGGCACAGCTACCCACTGGCTGTCCAAGCTAAAGCTATCACGCATACTAACAGAGGGGGGAAAGGGAGACCCGCTGTTTGCTTGGTACGGTACGCTGATCGGCATGGGGGTTCCAGATCGAGCAACCCTGGTGGCACAGAATCCATCAATATTTTGAACTATACGGGAGGAGCTATAATGGATCCTTTGGGGAAAAAAGAAAATTCATCGAAGAGTCAATGAAGCACAGACAGGAAACAGCGCAGTTGCAATCCGATTCGTTGGTTGTGGTTCTAACGGCGAACTCGGCCCAGCAACATTCTGAATCTCTTAAAAGGTACGGAGTACTGACTGGGTGTGTTGTCAGTCCGTACGCATAGTTGCTCAGCATCATGAGCCATGGCTTGAGAAAGCATATCAGGTGGTCTCATTAGCGTATCAATGGCCTCAAAGACATTGCCCCGCAACATCCTTACCTTGTTACCTTGGACGGCCAACGGGATTGTTGATTATGGGTAGCCGAGAGACAAAAACTGGGGAACCTGGAAAAAAAAAACAAAGGGACTTACCATAAGGTACGGGGAAGTCGGGGCCTAGTGCCTTCAGGGGTTAGTTGCCTGGTAATCAGATTACTGTACCGACACTTTCTTACCCATTCACCACCAAACATGAGACATCAACATCAACTGATCAATTACTATTTTAGGTAATAGAAGTAGAGTTTGTAACAAAAACAGTTGATTATAGTGTGATTTCTTTTTGATCTTCCAGTTTGATATAGACATGATATCATAAGTATAGATTCTCGATGGTGAGTCTACTTCCTATGTTGGAGTAAACAAGGCGCTTGATCAGTAATACAGAGTACGGGACTGAATCAGGTTACCCGGCAATACGCAATGTCCATTCTTGGACGGAAAATGGCCCTAATTGCATTATGCTTAAGGAACACCAGAGCAGCAATACAAGTAATATCGCTAGTTGTTAAACACACGATTATTTTCATGGTACAAAGTGGGGAATGAAAGGGATCCAGAATGCTATGATCTTAATGACGAGACTAAGATCAGAATCCGCATTCGTCCACGCTATGCAGGTGTGATGCTACCGTATCACTTCCAAAAACCCCCCGCATCTTATGGTGTTCCCGTCCATCATTGAGAAGGGGTATGAGAAGGCAATGAGTGCTGACTCTCAGTGACGTAAGGTAGATTAGGTTAGTATACTCTCTTCTCAAATAACTTTCTATGGTCGCAAGGGTCTTGGCCAATGTTTCTCCCACATCTCAGATCCCTTGTTCGCAGGGACAAAAAGGGCTCATCAACGTGTCACCCCTTACAGCGATTCCCGATGCACAGTTATTTGGCTAACCATTTTCTTCCGACATTATTAATCACAGTGTGGCTGGAAGTGAAATCAATAGCAAAGAAAAGAAGAGACGGGATCTATCGAATACTATGATCATGCACTTGAAGTGGAGCCCATATTCACTTTCATCCTTGATCGCCCCTCCATATTTCCTCATTCAGGTCACCATCGGCACAGACACCGACACGGGGACACCATTTTATCCATTTTAACAGCCGAAGCTTTCATTTCCCTCTCAAAGGATCAGACTCTCTTTCTCTCAGTACCGTTCGTGAAGTCCAGACCGCCTATCCGGAGGCATACTACAGCAGTGCAAAGGAATGTATATTAACCCAAGACGATCTCAAAGTTTCCAGATCTTCATTCCAGCGATGAACCATGTTCCCTCTAAAGTAGAGATCGCTCGCCACATGGCTGTCAGTCTTACCTTAATCAATAAAAAGCTCCGAAAACGCATGGTAGTACAATTGAATATCGGTTTCGGTGCACGGATGACGTCTCTTCCCTACTCCGTCGGTGTATAGAAACAAGTTCCCGGAAATGGTCCGAATGCGAATATTCGGGGTTGTGGGGAGTTGACAGAAATCTCCGTGGGGCGTAACGAGGACTATAATTTGGATGCGGAAGGACCCTCGGAATTCACCATCATGGTTCCGACAATATCATTCTTTGCTGTCATTTCGGTTCGAAATGGTGGTGAAGAAGTTAGTGTGGGGAAATATGGGCCCGAGAGGCTGAGAGATTAATAAATTTACTCCCCGCAAGTGATTTCTCGCCGCACAATGATGTTGCTTAGATCCTAAGGTCTGACCAACCATTACTACCGCATTGATGCCCAAGATGAGAGTGTCCTGCATAGTACTCAGTAGTTTGATGTTACTTTCCACATAGAGTAGTATAGATACCGAGTCACATCATTTAGCATTGACCGGGGTGGTGCAATCTAGTCTCTAGGCATTTCAATTAATTGCAATGCGGAGTGCATAGGGTATATGCAAGTAGTAGTAACCCCCACTCGGTAACAACTGATCCAACTCCTTTTGACTATGTAGATGGCGTACGGCTTCAAAAGCCAAGGGACGAAAAATTGACGTCATGCTCACTAGCCAGCTGCCTGAACATAAGTTGTCCAGTACTTTCACCGCAAGCATTTCTTTGTTACCAAAGCGCCACCCACTAAAAGGGTCTTGGCAACTAGCAAGTCCGTCAACCGCAGTTTGCTCGGAGTTATATCCCCACATTAAACACAGCCCGTGGGGTAAACGGACCTGGAGAACCTTCAACTGGCCGCAAAACCCGAAGCTACCGCAACTTGGGTAAATCCAATGGCATCCCGTTGGTCGAATTCCCGTGTGTGCTGCCGATGATTAGCCGCAAAGAAGGCAAGTGTGCCTTTTACTCCATACTTAGCAGGTTATTGTATCCCGACCTGTGTTCGGAGACAATTTCGTTGCTCTCGGGTTTGAAGAGTAGAGAGATGGGGTTGAGTGTGGATATTGACTGCATTGTGTGTCGGGTCTTTCCGATGCTGTCTTCTGTTTCTGCAGATGAGCTACAGATAGTGCTGTGTCGGCTCTGGGAGGCGGTACTCAGTATGATGTCTCGGCATTGGTTTCGTGGCTGCTGCTCTAACTGAGTTGTAGACTCGGTGTTGTCAAGCCTATGTATTCGGTTTCTTTCAGAGGGATATCAGGACATCCCACTTGAGTTTGAGTTCACGCCATGATACTCGTTCGCACACTCGGGATCAGATCATAGCCTTCGGGTCCGAATCGGTTCACGTACTGACAACCCGCCCACTTGACACGGCATCTCCACTTCTTGTCTTTAGGGTAGTAGCCTTGAGTTTCGCTCAGTATGTAAATGGCTAAATAGCATCTGTCATGAGAGGTTGGGGAAACAAGAAAATCTGTAGAGGTGAAAGTGGGCCGATGAATGTCACGCTATGCCACATAATCATCATGTACTAGCATCTCATCACACAGTATAGTGTGATACTATGATACTTGGCAGGTCTTTGCTCTTGCCGGTTAATTACTTAACGACTTTCAACCATCATACGCTCGACAATAGGCAAATGGAGCCGTCGAACAAGTTCGTCAGATGGTCAATATGCTGGTCAAACAGGAAGAGAACGCCCCAGGTCCCAAGGAGGCGAGTAAATTTACCACCTCTTGTAGGGAGGAGTACTCCATGACTCGGAGGTAGTCAGAGCTCATGTTGTCAATCCAGTCCTACCACCGGGGTAAAGGATGTCTAGCTTAGTTAATTGCATCTCTGACACTTTCGGTCTATTGTTGCTGGATGCGAAAAGGCTCCTAGCGCAACTCTTAAATACACTGTGGTAAGGGCAACATTGTCCATCTTTTCTTCAATGGGCAAACTTCATAAGTGAAAAAGGTGTTGCGATCCACGGCACTCACGATCTAAACCGCCTCTACCTTGATACTACCCCATTTCTTCAAGCGCCTGTCTCGACTAAGACAGGTACCATGAGGTGTTAAGATCCGGATAGAAGTTCCGATACGCTACCTTTACAAGTTCGGAACATAGTGAAGTCGGCATACCGCTTAGTGAGACATATCGGGAATTAGCGACCTGGAAAAAGCCTAAATAGTCCTTCACGCTAACCACAGTGTAAGAGTATTAAGCCATTTCAAAAGAAGTACGGGTATTCCGAAAAAATTCATCAAGATGACGGTCCAAAGGGATTTCCAAGGTGGAACTACGGCGAATCCCGGCATGGTGATGGATGTGTCACGGTCACGTTGACATGGAATATTACTCCGAAGCATGAGAGAAACAAGGGATTCATCGATCCAGGACGTTTGTAGGTTTGTTGGCCACTTTCCCAGAACTTAAACTGCGATTTGACATGGTCACGTACGTCTTGTACGTTATTCCCTCATGGACGCTTGCGTTGGTACAAAAGAATGTTTTCCAAACATACCATACTAAAAAAAGCTTGGCTACCTTCGAAGTTTGGTTCACACTTTGTAACTATAAAGCTTGGTTGTTTAGCTAAATACAGTCTGCGGAAACCCCTCACGAAATAGCCATCATCATGAGAACAATTTGTTCACAGTATATACGTCAATCATCTGCGCTAGAAAGACCTATTAAGGTTGCTCAGCCCCAATATCTGTCGGCCAAGGGTCTTAAAGCTTGGCGTCTCGCTCAACACCTGAAGCAGAGCCATTAAATGGACTGATATCTGGAATAGCATCTGGGAGATCAGAGTTTTCACCGTGTGCCAGTTTGAACAAGGGTTCCCATATGGTGACAGCTCGCTTGGTGATGCGCCCATTGCCCATTGCTGGAAGTTCATAGGCAACCACTTTATCTGCGGAGCATTCCACTAACTCACCGACCATGCCTGTTTGATCCTCTAGGAATATCTGAACTGCATCCAGGACTGTTTTCATTGGAGTCCGGCTAAGAAATGCGGGATCAGCCCTAGCTTGAATATAGATGATAGGGTTAAGGGTAAGAAAACATGGCCGGAAGACAGCAATCAACATCAAAAACCTACCATTCTGGAGACACAGCCTCGATCATCTCTGGAGGAACAATAGGTGTGGCAACAATACCCGGCAAGAGACAGTTGATATGGATGTTGTCCTTCGCCTTCAGCAACGGTGCAACAGCCCGGACAAACTGATTGACTGCTGCCTTTGTGCCGCTATATTCTGGGTACGTTTGATGAGGAAACATTCCCCCAATGCTACCAGTGACCACGATCTTTCCGCCTGCATTCGGCTTGTTATGTCGCATGAGATGCGTCGCCAATACTGTCCCGTAAACGACGCCTTTGTAGTTTATATCGGTGCAGGAAAGGTCTGGCTCGCCGGGGACTTCCTCAACTTTCTTACCGCGCCGGTTAAGGAGATAGAGTGAGGACTGGTCGCCCACGCCCGCGTTCGCACATAGTACATCGATCCTGCCCCACAGTTGGAATACTTTCTTGAAGGCGGCAGCTTGACTCTGATAGTCGCTGACATCTGCTCGGAAGAAACGCGCGTTCTCGTCCAGATCCTTTACAACATCGTTTCCTAGCTGTTCTCTGCGGCCAATGCAGGCAACTTTCCACCCACGAGCATGCAAGTCCCTGACGATGTCGGCTCCTATACCAGACTGGTAAAGCACGTGGCAGCAGTAAGTGGGTCTGCCAGCTACCTATTGACTGAGTGAAGCACTTACCGTTCCCCCTGTCACAATAGCAACTCGACTAGACATTTTCCTTTGTGGGAGGTAGGTGCGGATGAGAGGGGTAGAAAGAAAAGGGTCGTTCGAACAGTGTTCCACTTGCGAAAAGGAACTAGTACTTTATTAAGTTACGCTCCAATTCACACGAATTGCTCCTGCACCCTCTGGTTGCTAGCCATTCGTGCCTACCCGCAGTGGAGAAAGAGTCCTGCGCGATGTGACTTAGTCTCTTGCCATGAAATCTAGTTCAAGGGCGAGATAAAGAGAACTAAAAAGCGCCACTCTTAGCCATTATTTTCCATAGCCAATGACGTGCACGTATCAGCGAAGTGGCTTAACGGACCGTCGGTCTTCCCGGCTGTCATATCAGTGATGTTTTTATCATTCCATTCGACACTGGCTGGTTTGAATCACCGGCAGGACCAATGAGCACATGATGAACGCCTTTAGCATTTGAGATGCGCAAGGATGTTTCCTTCCTTTGAGCCAGGTAATTTGCCACATGTCTAAGTAGCTACCTTACACACAAGGCGTATTCAGATTCTGAGGGCGAAATCATTGCTTTTGGTTCTGATGACGGGGTTTGGATATCATCGAATTAATTGGCGCTACAAGTCAGGCCACTGCCCTAGAATTTTAAACCACTGTGGCCAACCGCGCGCTAAACTCGCCGAGCTTTAGCCATCATGTACTAATTAGCCTTTCGTATTTGGTATGAGACTCGACTGGAATGCTCCGTGTGGAGAGAGATGTCGATTCCAATTTTTTCGTCATCGTTATTTTTCCGTAGTTTGTTGCTTGGGTTTAAAGCTGTACAGGAGTACCTCGAGACGAATATTGAGTAGTGATGGTAACATGGCACTAAAAGGCAGGCACGTCACTCGATGATGCTCAACAATAATAAACTAATTTTATACCGGCTTAGAGAGAGGTAGGTATCCTATAGAAAACACCATTGCGGTTGTTGTATCTCTGTTTTGTTTTCTCGTTGATCTTGGGAGACTCAATGCAATCCGTGATGAGTTATCGGACATTCAAACATGAGTCGAGATAAGTCACCGGCGGATCTTGGGCCTAGAAAAATGGTTTTAATATCGTCATCGGCTTTTACTGAACACAAGAAGCGTTGGGCTCTCCCTCAGTACCCCTCTGGAGGCAATCGTTGTGAGGCTCACAGTCGGCAGGATATGGTACGGCAAGAAGTTCACAAGTGGGTTTATCCACTGTCCCTAACCGGCTTCCTATTCACAATCCCATCACTTTTTGCCTTACAGAGGCAAATTGTACATTAAACCGTGTCCGTTATACGAGTGGCAGCCCCACTCGTTGTGTACTCTTCCGCTATTTTCCTGCTCATCTTGGTGGTGGCGTGCCGGTGTGACTTTGGATTTAAGCCGTCTTGTATCCAGACCGCAAGCAACAGCTTTGAGCTTGCAATTGTTGTAGACATAATGATGCTGTGGGAATAGTGAATTGTGGTGTAGATAGCTACCAAGCCCTATCTGGGACAGCTGGTCCCTTGATCGAGATTCCTGTCCCTTAGGGTTGGTATATCTCCTTGGATGAAATTGCCAGGAGATGAAAATCGGCCTAACCATCTCAGAATCATAGTTATATAAGTCAAGGTGACACCATTATATTAGCCATGACGATAGAAATCAGTTGTCACTAAATTTCATCTAAGACTTGGAACAATATTTGATTTTGCACCCTGCATCCTTCGTCAGTTGTAACGCCATTGCAGAAACCAGCCCATAGTCTTTTCCGGATCTCTGTCATATCCACACCACGTGTGTTGTATTACTTAATCGGCTCTCCCGCAATCGCGCATAGAGTAATATTGAAGACATTGTAACTGGCGGGCCAAGATTGAACGACTTCATCAGGAAGATATCCACACATAGGTTGACTTTGAGTGGATATTTGTCTGTCCTGAGTCTCCAAGGGCTGAGCTGTTTCCTTGGGTCTTGCACATTTTTTGGGATATACTTGTACTTGGTGAGCGCCCTAAACACTCTGGAGGGAGATCTATCCGGTCTCCAGTTAATAAAGGCAGACTCGGGCACTTCCTCCGTCGATCCCGTGGCTCAAAATTGGTCTGGGGCCGTCTTAGAGCTGGTATCGCAATCTTCTGAGTCATGTCGGGATCTCCAGTCGCCTGCACATATTCCGCAATAGTATTGGAGGATAGTCCCACACGAGAGAGGAGAAATTTTAAGCCCGTATTTTCAGCTTCCAGTCTCTGAACAGTTAATCTGTGTTCAACATCTTTCCGATGGTTCTGTTCTTGGAGGGCTACCAGCTTCTGCTCCAGGACACAAATGTGCTCCTGCTTTCTTGGGCGGCTCTTACGCTGATTCTCTCGCACTCGAGCAAGTTTGGCAAGTTTCTACCAAGGAGTCAGACAACTCAGACATAGGCTTGCTGGGACTGGATCTTCAGGGCTCCAACCTTTTGATCGTTGGAATCCATTGCTCATTCGATACAGAAGCCCTATATGCTGCTAAAATGTTATAATGTCTCCAGAGATAAGGAATATTTATCGAGGTGGTAAGGAATTTGCCAGACTGTCAAGTTCCTAGGCCGACAGCAATATCCTGGCACGTGATAACGAACAGCTCCCCATAAACTCCACCCGACTAGGAAACGGCGGAACCGACAAAGGAAATAAAGATGGGGCGAAGGAGATAAGATATCACAGAAGAATATATTTGACCGTATCGGGGAAAGATGGCCAAGATTGTCGGTAAAAAAAAGAATGAGCTATCACCGGGCCGGGTGGAGCAGCGGATAATGCATGCTTCCCTAGCAGCTTACGACGGGAAGCCACCGACCAAGTGGAGATGAAATGTCATTGGTCGTTTAAACCACTGATCCCATCTGTCAATGCGCGTATCTAATAGGGTCCATAGTTCATCGAGTTCCATAACCAGACATTCGCCTATGGGGAACCGAACTGGAAGAAGTGGTGGCGCCCTCTACACGACGTCATTAGCCGGCGTATTATCTTCTACCATTTCACTACTACTACTACTACCGTATCAACCTGAGACGTACAATACTTTCCTACAATCTCGTTTCCCCCCAATTTCGGCAAGGTCTTCGCCTCACGATCTTTAAGAGTTTTACGGTGTTTTGACCATAATTTGTTTGTTCTAGCGGGGGTCACTCGACAACTTATCTCCGCAATTCTTCTGAAGTTATGGTTTCCACGCGACACCACCCCCGCGATTTCCCGTCTCCTTCGACGAGGAAGGCCTCCGCATCTCCTTCGCGATCCATTTATCGCAATGGCGCCGCGAACAAGTGGGTGCACACTCCGTCGGCTGCTATCACCATCTGGCTTGTCTTGTCGGTCCCGCTAGTCCTTTGGGATGCAAGTTATGTGTTGCTTCGTCCGCATTCTATGCCGAGTAACAAACTACATTCACCTCTTTACACACCCTATGCGCTGTACGGGACAGTCGACTACATGTACGGCTGGCCAGCGTTCAATGCTCGCAATGGGTTTACGGCGGCGCAGACTGTTATGAACCTCGTGGAATGTGTCGGGTACATTCATTATCTCTGGATTGTGTATAGGCACGGGGTCTCAGCCTCAGGTGGTCGCGGCCAGCGCAAGACCAAAAAGGGGTCCATGTGGTTGTTGAAGGCCGACAAGGTCATCTCTGGACGCACTGGAGCCACTGCTCTTCTGATTGCGTTTGGCGCATCTCTAATGACCCTTAGCAAGACTATTCTCTACTGTGAGTTACGACAAAGGAGTCCTCTATGTTGCGTTGTTATGCATTGGCTTATTAGTGTCAGGGTTGAACGAGGTTTTCTCTGGTTTTGATAATATTGGACATAACGATACTATAACTTTGATCTTCTACTGGGTTATACCAAAGTAAGCTCTCCTGGGTTGTTCTTCCATTCGCTCACTAACAGCTGGCCAGTGGTCTTTGGATCATCTTCCCTAGTTACAATATCTACATCTTAGGTTCAGAAATTGTGGCTTCCCTCGAAAGCTCCACACCGCGTCAACGTACTGGACGTCCTAAGTCATCCTAGTACCAAACACGAGAATGGTATGCGAGTGCTGTTGTATAGGTAGGATGGAAGATCAGAAAGGAGGAAGAGAGAGAACGACAACACTATATGGTTATGGTCAAGTTTTGGGTACACTGCAATATATGACCAGATAGTCAACGTTACTTCTCTCTACCGAATACGCTCTACGTCAAACTGCTGAAACCCCGCCTACCACCGTAGATAGACACGCATGGATTACGGAGGACTTTGGAGTTGTAGAAATGTCCAATTACTAGACGGACCCCATAGGTAACTTATAGGCAGAATTCAGGCAACATCAGCCCTTCCGATTTAATGATCACACGCATGCAGTAACCCGAACTGTAAGGCAGGAATACTTTAATCAGGTTTTTATACAATGTATGAATCATTTGCTACCAACACGATGCTGAGGATCCATTATCCCGGTACACCTCTTGGGTCATTTCTATGGTTCGTCCAATGATCGTCTCCTCTTATTACTGCAGAATCCCCAGAAGTCGGGGTTAAGACAGTTAAATCCATCCAAAGGAGACCTCGTGCCAACTACTAATCAGTATCCCAGACGAGTTTAGTTTAGTCTACTCTCTTCTCCTCTTTTACTTCGTCCAAAGATATTCCGGCCAAAAAAACACCTCCAGCTTCGCCGTAATTTCAGAAGATATCGGGGCCGTCGCCAGAATTAATAATCCCCAGCATGACGACGGCCAGCAATGCCAAGCCGCCACCGACCGACCCTCAATTTTCCCCATACCCACCAGAAGAAACGACCGCCTCATCCCGCAACTTCGTCCCGTCATTCTCCCGAGAGCAGCACCAGAACCCTTGGACTTCCCCCCAATCGACTCTCCTCGTCCTACCGAACGATGATCCGCACCTTGTTCTTGGGGTACCCGCACCCGTCATGATCCCGCCCGAGTCCGACGAATCCCCCTTAGCCTCCTCCGCAGGCCTGACCTTGGGGCACGACGATATCGCCCTCCCCGACGATATCGACACCCAGAGTCGGGCCAGCTCGCGCGACCCCGGCAGCGCCCAAACCGGGGGCGATTTCGGTAATGCCCTAGAAGGCGGGTATGACCAGCAGCTGGAGGAGGGTAAGGGCGACCCCGCGCAGAATAGCGATCAAAGGGGCGAAAAACCGGTGTGGAGTGAGTTGAAGACGAAGGCTGGCAAGGAGCGAAAGCGCCTACCATTAGCATGTATCGCGTGCAGGAGGAAAAAGATCCGATGCTCGGGCGAGAAGCCCGCGTGCAAGCATTGTTCGCGCTCACGGATTCCATGCGTATATAAAGTCACCACCAGGAAAGCAGCGCCGCGAACCGACTACATGGCGATGCTAGATAAAAGGTTAAAGAGGATGGAGGATCGCGTGATTAAGACTATTCCAAAGGAAGAGACGAGGGATATGGCAGCGATCGGACGATCAGTGGTCCGACCTTCGCAACCGGGACAGCCCACGAAGAGTCAGAAGAAGCGGTCGGCCGACGAAGCCTTTGCCAATGAAATGGATGAGTGGGTCCGCGGTGATCGCAAAGTCTCGCAGGATATTTTCCCCATGCGCCGGGAAAGTAAGCCAGGTGATGGAACTGGTTTAATGACTGAGGGTGCCGAATTTTTACCCTCATTAGAGATCCAAGAGCATCTGGCGGAAGTTTTCTTCGATTGTGTTTATGGGCAGTCTTACCTCTTACTCCACAAGCCCAGTTTTATGCGGAGGTTGAAGGCAAGGACTGTTCCGCCAGTGCTCATTCTCGCCGTTTGTGCTGTATCGGCTCGGTTTTCAACGCATCCTCAGCTAAACTCCGAACCACCTTTCCTACGAGGAGAGAACTGGGCCAATCCAGCTGCTGCCATAGCTCTAAGTCGTCATGACTCACCCAATATCACCATCTTGACGGCCTTTCTGCTTCTGGGTCTCCATGAATTTGGAACTTGTCATGGCGGCCGCAGTTGGTCGTTCGGGGGGCAAGCGCTGCGGATGGCGTATGCTTTGCAATTACATAGCGAGCTTGACCACGATCCGCTACTAAGTCAGGGCAATGGTGGCGGATCACAACTCAGCTTCACAGATCGGGAAATTAGGAGACGTACCATGTGGGCCTGCTTCATGATGGATCGATATAACTCATCTGGGAGTCAGCGTCCGCCTATTGGAAATGAAAGATTTATACAGATACAGCTACCAATAAAGGAGCCTCATTTCCAGATGGAAATCCCGGGACCCACGGAGGATCTGGATGGAAATGTTCCCAATCCGGTGCCAGAAGATGTTGGCCAACTGTCAGACGCTAAGGACAACATGGGAGTATCCGCCTATATCATTCGCGCTATAGTTTTATGGGGGCGCATCGTGGACTATCTTAACCTTGGGGGGAAGAAAAAAGATCCCCATCCGCTGTGGTCCCCTGAGTCGGGTTACACTCGTCTCAAACGCCAGATTGAGGAGTTCTCTGCATCTCTTCCAAGCCATTTAGCATTCACTTATGAGAATCTCCAGATCCATGCGGCTGACAGGATTGCTAACCAGTTTCTCTTCTTGCATATAATCATTCACCAGAACATGCTATTCTTAAACCAATTTGCTATCCCCTTGTCCCCAGGTGGGCGACCTCCGCGGGATATGCCAAAGGCTTTCTTGAGCAACGCTGGACGGGCCGCCGTAGAGGCGGCCCATCATATCTCTGTACTGATAGACCGTGCCTCGGCGTACCCTCTTACTGTCCCCTTTGCTGGATACTGTGCATATTCAGCCAGTACGGTGCACATATGGGGTATCTTCTCCAAGAATTCTCAGCTCGAAGCTCGGTCAAAGGAAAACTTACGGCACACCTATCGGTATTTAAATAAGATGAAAAAATATTGGGGGATGTTCCATTACATGGTGGAAAGCGCTAAGGACCGTTATCGCCAATTTGCAGATGCTGCCATCAAGGGTTCGGTCATTACCCAGAACGGGAGCCAGATCACCTCTATGTTTCAGTATGGTGATTGGTTTGACAAGTACCCGCATGGTGTATCGAGGCTGCATTGGGAGGACCCTGACACCCAACAAAATAATAAGAGCGATGACGCTGTGATGAGCCAGAAGCCCGATCTCCAGAGTGTCGAGGACTTCTTCGCCAGTCTCTCCCCTACGCCGCAACCTAGCGTGCCACGTCGGCATGCCAGGAAGGGCAGTCGAGGTGAAAGTGTGCCCGATATGAACCAGCCAACTTCACAACCGATGATTGATATGACCGTGGAAAACACGCCAGGGTTGCTAGGCACGCCTGGGGCCGGATTCCCGCAACCCACGATATACAACCAGGGTCGTGGCCAACTTTTCGGCCAGTATCCATTCGACTTCCCTATCCCAGCCGACCAACTACCCCAATTAGACCGGCAGTTTGTCTACGGCTCCTTCGACGGTGTCGATCCCTCTTCCGCATCCTTCATATCGCCAGACAACCCGTCAATCTCCACCGTAAACAGCGCAGAGCCCCCTCCCGCAAATCAAGACAACAGCGCCATCTTCCCAGGCCAACTTGACCCCAACGCACCATCCGGAGTAGGCGAGTTCTACCAACCAAGCGCCTGGTTCCTTCCCTTCAACCTAGACCCCGTCAACGCAGGCGTCAACCTAGACGCAAGCCCCGGACAAGCACCCGGCAGCGGAGCCCCGGGTATGTCCACCTTCGGCAACGTCCCAATGGGCACGTATGACTTGGGAATGGCAGGCGTCAGCCGGGGACCTCACATGCATGAGTAATGGGGAGCGCTTCACTTTATGTTAGTTAACGGCTGTAACTTTTTTGTCGGATTTCCTTGAGATCGAATTTGTCTTTGGCGAGGTTGGTTGGGATGGTTTGGAAAAGATGGTTGGAGTTATTTTATGGTCTACGATCCTTGTCTTGATATCTTGTGCAGTGTATCTTATGTGTGTATATCTTCTTTGGTGTGTGGTGGATTCTGATGATGATGATGCGTTTCTATGCTTTTATATATTTCGGATCATGCCATATGATCAGTAAGCCACTGAGAGATAATAGTCTATGGATAAATTTTTACCCTTCAGCGGTAAATGCAGAGCAATGCCAATTGAGGTGTTTTTACAAAAGCCTATAGAATACCTTCCAACTCGAGAATTAAAAATTATTCAGTAGAAGGGTATAAATGAGCAGATGGGGCAATATGAGGAAAAAGCAAAAAATAAATGCGTGCATCATCCGTGAATCGAACACGGGCCTCATCGATGGCAACGATGAATTCTACCACTAGACCAATGATGCTAGTTGATGTGATAGATGTTCAATTTAGCTTATATATACATTGAATTCCCCCAAGCCATAACCCATGATGGTAAGTATGCCTATGTGCTCCAGAGTCATCAGTGGATAACTTCATTGCAAACCACTCACCCTTCAGTCTGCAACGACGGATTTTGTATCTAGGGATTTGAATAAACCCTATCTCTCCATCTCAGAATCCTATAATATTCAACCTTGGCTACGAATAACCCTGAGCGAGGGGAATGTTAATTTTCACGGACCCATCCTTGTTTCGTAGTGACGGATTTGAAACCATAGCGCCAATGACCCATTATTCGTAATAGTCCAGAAAAATGACACATCCAATACATGTAGAACAGTCAAATCACACAGCAAAATCACTTACTGGGATACATACATGAGAAAGGAGAAACGACAAGCAGCAAATACTGAGATCAATCCTCCCATTCTTCGTCCAGTTGATCTATAAGTCGGTTTTCGGCGTCCACATCTCTTCCATAATTTCTCCGCCCGCCGATCCCGCCGATGAAGCCGCCGCGCTGGCTGTCACTTCGGGAATGGCCGATCCCCGGTGATCGTCTGAAACGGCACATGCGGCCGAGGGAGGAACCGACAATGGTGAGCAGATCCTGGTTACGATTGATGGTTAGCTTTGTTCCTCGAATTGTCATCATCTAAGTAAATAACGAAGACAAACGAATGAAACCCTGCTAAAAGTAGGAGGGAAAAGTTCTATTCAACTGAATCGTTGAAGTCCAACATTCAGCTAAGCACAATAGCAGATCCAGCTGCCGTAGACAAATAAGATCAGGATCCACCCATGTTAAACACAGGTCTAGATGATTATATACCAAACAGAGAAAGGAAGAACAACGGACAAGATGGCGAAAGCACCGATTCCCCTAATGTAGTTGAGCTTTAGACCAGCCAAAGCCAAAATTAATCCATCCTCGAAACTGGTAACTTTGCATTGCCAGACTCCTTGTATGAATTCAGGTCGCGCCGCCGCGAACCGGAACGGGTCCGCCGAAACGGTATCAACGCTAGTATACTTACTTTTACGAAATCAAACATGCCTGCCCAGAGGCTGTAGTTGGGGCATTGTCTCCAACCACGTTGGTGCATAACGGTCCGCTGATAGGCGCAACCACCAACAAGGTAGGCTACGACGGCGATCAAAGCGCTGAGAAGTGTGTTAGCGCTCTCCCTCTTTCCTTATGGACGGCTGTTAGACATATGAAACTCACATCACGCCGAATATACCGGCTGGACCAAGGCCTTGACCGTCGGCCGGAGCGATTCCGCCACAGGCGACAGAGCTTCGGACTTCGAAAAAGTATGTGCACTGATCCATAGTGCCAACGAAGGACGTAGTCGCCTGGTGCGTCGGAGCATCGCGATCGCAAAGGAACGACATAATCGTTGATTTGGTACGCGAGCCATTTCCGATACGTTCTCCGACACATGGCGAACCATCGGTGTAGTTCAAGACAAGCTTACGGCCCCGGAAGAATGGCTCAGACGCTTGCTGTCTAGGAGCAAGTTAGCACACCTTCTCTCTGTCTTTTGACTGTCTCGAACTGCACGCCACGTACCCTATGGAGTATATCTTGCCTTCCTTCTCATAATATGCACTGACGTTCCTCCACATTGCGCGATCCACCCCCACCACATCTCTTATATTTTCCACCACCGGAGCGCAAACGTTTATCGTGAAATTCGCATTGTAATCATGACCCTTGGCGTGCCAGCTCTCATCGCGAATGTTTCCGTGGAGTTTTTCGTCTTTCGTAGTGGGTGGAGACAAAGAGATGGGATTCAGATCGTAATAGAGGCCTGTGGTTGGGGAGCGTGCTACACAGGGCCGTAAGGCATTCGGGCCTGATGAATCGGAGGCAGCATAGACCGATAATTGTGGCCCCGAGAGAAGGAAGAGGAATCCAAGGATCGACGTAGCTAGTGACTTCATGATGGGATATACCCGAAGGGGTAATGCGGGTGACCAGCGGTAGATAACAGTAGTGGAAAGGACCAAGATCACAGAAGACTAGTAGAAAAGGGATAAACGAATGGTGGACCGTCAAGGATAATTGAATGTTGGGGAAACGAGCGAATATGCGGAAGACCGAGGAAGTTGCAGTGGACGTGTGAGATTTGCTAGCTACTAGGTAGCACTTCTTGTTCTCCCTTAAGTCTCCAACAATTAGTGCGGAGAAGGGAAGTGCCCGCCCGCGGCCTCCGTCGGCCACCAATCATCCGGCTCAGACCAGTAACATCTTTCAATAATCGCACTCCTATCCCAGGCACCTATAAATTTCCGGCTTGAAGAAACTCACAACGTCTGTACCTCTCTCTTCCGATCTGTGCATTTCTCTGGCGTATGCGCCACCGCCTGATAGCTTCATTTCCCAACCCCTGTCCCCGTCGGTCATCGTTCGCATTTCGCTTGAATTCTGGTCGCATCCATCATGGAGCCGAAGAAGGATCGAAAGTTCAAGGTTCCGATACAGCCTGTGCCCGAGAAACGGGGTTACGAATTTGGTGGCCCGTATGTTATCTCCAAACGGCCGCATACATAAATATGATAATTGACGTTTAACAGTCTCGGTGCGTTTGGGATCGTGTTCGGCCTTCCGATTCTCATCTACAGCTTCCCTTTCTTGTGTAACGATGTCACCGGCTGCCCCGCCCCCTCGCTGCTCCATCCATCAACGCTGTCTCTTGACCAACTGAAGAAGGAGGTTGGCTGGCCAAAGGGTGGCCTTAATGCGTTCTTTGACACTCAAGCGACCCTGTGGGTGCTTAGTTATTACCTTCTCAGTCTGGCTTTGTATGTGTTCCTTCCGGGCCAGGAGAATGAAGGTACGGAATTGGCCTGTAAGGGAAGGCTTCAATACAAGTTTAACGGTAATAATCTGGAATCGCATACTAATGAGATGTTGGCTAACCCCATTCCCCAGCCTTTCCCTCCGCCCTTCTGATCCTCTCCGGTTTATCTGCAGGCACATACGTTTACGGCGCAGACTTCGCCGTGTGGACCTTTCTCTGGGATAAATACATACAAGTTATTACAGCAAACTTGTTAATATGCACGGTGATTGCTCTCTTTGTTTATGCGAGCAGCTTCTCGGTCCCTACACCTGGCCAGCGTAACCCTGAGCTTAGACAATTAGCACCGGGTGGTCATACCGGCAATGTCCTATATGATTTCTTCATCGGTCGGGAGTTGAATCCTCGAGTGCGACTGCCTATTCCATTTGTTAGCGAGGCCTCTCGAACAATCGATATTAAAGTCTGGTGCGAGATGAGGCCGGGTTTGCTTGGATGGATCATCATGAATCTTTCCAACATTGCCCATCAATACAGAATGTACGGCTACGTTACGGACTCGATTATTCTTTCTACCGCGTTCCAGGCCTTTTACGTACTCGATGGTCTGTACATGGAGCCCGCTCTCCTAACCACAATGGACGTGATCATGGATGGATTTGGTTATATGCTCTCTTTCGGCGACTTGGTTTGGGTCCCGTTCATGTATAATTTCCAAACCAGATATCTTTCGGTTTTCCCCCTGGAGCTGGGCCTGAATGGTATCTTGCTTGTCTTGGCCGTAACTGGCGTGGGTTACTCGATCTTCCGTGGCGCCAACAACCAGAAAAACCGATTCCGTACGGACCCCAACGACCCGCGCGTGAAGCATATCAAATACATCAAGACCGCCAGTGGCTCTAAGCTGATGACCTCCGGTTGGTGGGGCTTCGCACGTCATATCAATTACTTGGGCGACTGGCTGATGTCGTGGTCATATTCACTGCCCACTGGGATTGCTGGCTATACCATAATCGAAAGCATCAACCAGGGCACCGGAGACGTGCAGAAGCAGGTCGTACAGACTCCTGAAGTCCGTGGCTGGGGAATGATTTTCACATACTTTTTCATGCTTTATTTCGGTGTCCTGCTTATCCACCGGGAGCAACGCGACGAAGAAAAGTGCAAGAGGAAGTATGGCGCCGATTGGGACCGCTATACGTCTCTTGTTCGTAGTCGCATCATCCCTGGTATCTATTAGCCGAACGATTAGTGATGAATGAACATCAACGGGGTTTCCTAATTATTTTTATTGATTACTTGTGTGCCCAAAAATTCTTAACCGAGTTGGTTCTTACTGTTAATCTTCCTGGGTTCTCTTTCGATCTCATTGATGTATTAGTATAGCTTCTTTAATATATAACGTGTATAATAATCCATGTACAAAGTCATGATAATCATCATATATTCATTTGATCGCGTCAACGTTTCCGTTTTCTAGGGTCAATCAGAACCTCCAATCCCCAATTCTCGTCTCCATTATTGGGTTTCCACCCATTGAGCACCTTCTTAGCGTCTTGTATTGCATTTTTCCGCGCTTTGAGTGGCCCCGTCAGCACCTCTGGTTCCTTTTTGAATTTAAGATATGTTTGTGCGTCAACAACCTGCTTCAAGACATCCAACTCCATCGTCAACTGCCTTCCCTCCATACGGACCTCATTACCAGACCCAGGATCAATGTCACCAAGGAATAGCTGGGCAATCTCCTTAGAAAGACCCCACAGCTTCGCCCTTGATAACGCAGAAGCTCCCCGCGCCAAGGGTTCCGCCGCTCGATTACCCTGCTTGACCCCATTTATGATATTTTCATACAAGCCCGTCTTCGAGCCGCGCAGTTTAGGCAACGATTTCGAACCATTGTCCACCACACTGGGCGGAAGCGGAAGAGACGGAGCAGCCGTCCAGGAAGCAGATACGCTCGCAGGTTTAGCTTTCCTGTGAGTAGACGCTTTTTGAGTCTTTGAAGAAGCTCCAGCTGCCGGATCGGACTTCCCAAAAGGCCATAGGGATTCAAACTGTTGAGTCGGAATCGACAGGACGTTAAAAGGCCGAAATCGATATCCGTATCGTTGCCCTCCCCTGTCCTTCTGATCATCAGGCCAGAACCTCCCCTTAAGCTTGCCCATCCTCCCATCTTCCCCAAAACACCTCTCATAACCGACCCGGTTGATCTCCCCTTCAGGCAAAATAACCCCCTCCAGATAAGCATTTTCCGTCGTCGAAACGAACAACCCACTCTCAAACGACAAGAGAGACGAAACCTGCCGTAAGGCCAATTTATCCGAGCACGACTTACTCCGCGTTGCTTCCGCATCCGCGCGAGATGGTTTCCGACGCACGATGCCTAGCCGAGAGAAATGTCCCCGGCCATCTAGGAGTTCTTCGCTGTCGTCTTTTGGGGGTAATTTCCACGGCGTGGCGTCTTCTTGGGATGCCATGCAGAGTTCCATGCTCGCGTCACCGCAGGGCGCAGAGGTACAGTACATGTAGATTTTCAGATCGGGGCTGAGCTCAAACGGTGGTGATGAGTCTTCGTGTCGTCGTCGGATATACGGGGAGAAGGGAACTTTGTTCTCCTCTGGCATATTTTTCTCGGACAGTTCCCTATATTTCTGTTCCTGGATCAGGAAACTCTGACATTCATTAAGAAGCCAGTAGTTGAATGCGCGGAGAGCCAGGATCTCGGCGTGCCAGTCATGCAGCACTAGTCCTTTGCACTTGGGCACCTGGGAAGCTGATAGACATTTTGCGCCGGACCTATATATGTCAGCTATAGGTATAATGGTTTCTCTTTTCGAGAGTACACTGAAATGTAAGCACGGGGTAGATGGGATGGGCAAACAGCACATACGTAACAGCCACACATGTCAATTCCTCATCCGGTGTATCCTCTCCTATGGTACATTGTTAGATTCTCACTTCAATTAAATACACGCTCATATATTCATTGGATAAAAAAAGAGAGCCACAGTCACCTACCCTTAACAATCACAATCCCCGACATAGGAATCCACTCCCTCGTCCCATCAGGTCGGATAGTAGGCTTACTACGAGCAGGCAAGCCATCAAAATGCGCATGAACCAAATATGCAATACGAGATGATAACGAAGATTCCGCCTCCATAATAAAATACAAATAACAACAATCCTAGGCCCGGTACTCTCCCTAACAATCTGTACACAAAAAATTTCTTATATACAGGTGGATGGATCACGTGACCGATAACATGGAATTTAGAATCCTGATCTCGATAAGAAACACACTCACCATCCAAACCTCAACCCAAATCCCATAATTTCCTGACACAAATACAAACCCATCGGACCAAATAATCCAAAATGGCCGACAAACTCCGCACCCTCCAGAACCTCGAGGCCATGCAGGCCCGATACGTCGGTACCGGCCACGCAGACACAACCAAGTACGAGTGGACTTCGAACATCATCCGCGACAGCTACGCTTCGTATATTGGCCATCCGCCCATGCTGTCGTACATGGCTGTTGGAATGGGAGAGTCGAAGGAGAAGGTTCGGGCGATGATGATCGAGAAAATGGTTAGGGGGGCTGGGAATCCGCCTGAGGTTAGTTTTCCCCTGGTCGGGGATGATAGGTAGAGTTGACGTTTGTGGTTTGTTGTAGACGCAGGAATAAGGTGTGCTTGTTGTGGCCGGGATAATGATTTGAACGGGGTCATATATGGCTTTACTGGTCTCTTTACCAAGGGCTTTGAGCGACGGTCGCGAAGGCTCGGCTTGTTTGCCCGGGTAATGGTCGACTGACTGGCTTGGTTTCGATTTCTGATGCGCTAGTTGTTGGCAGGATATCACTGTTATTTGAAGAAGGCGGACAGGCTCCTTTCGGGATTTAATGTGAGCCTGTCAGTCCGGTGCTCGTCGCGGTGACTATACGGGAGTTAAGGAGTACTTTAGACGGCTGTTTTGGTGGGATCAACTCGGTTAGCGACGGTTGTACTTTATGGAATGCGTCGTTGCTGTCCGCTACTATGTACTATAATGATCAAAGGATATTGGTTGTACGTACTGAGATGAAGTGCATTGAGCCTGGGTGTGGAGTCAACACTTTTTTGTACACATACATAGCATGGTCATGCCAAATTCCCAAAAATGCTTGAAGACTATATACAGATTTCACCGTGATACTTTGTACCGAAGTGAGTATCACTTTTCGGTCTTTCCAGCTGCCACCGCTAGGTTTGCATTCTCCGTTTGTAAAGTAGATATCAGATCAAGCCATTGCCGTCTCTCGCCCCGAAGCCGTTCGAGCTCCTTCTTGAGATGTCTGTTCTCATGGCGCAAGATATCAACCTCCGTCCGGGATCGTGTTTTCACTTCTCGGTCTGCTTGTTTGCGCTGCTGTGCTTCAATCTTCGACGCCTCCTTAAGCTGGTGCCTCTCGATCTTTCCCAATTGCTTGAGGAGCTTTGACTCCTCGTTGAAAAGACCAGATGCAACCTTGTGCATCTTTGCTGTTTCACGGTTGGAACCCTGCTTTGATGGGCGGCTTTCGGGGCTTGGTCTCTGATTGCTGCTACCGGCACTGGTGCTAACCTGATCACTGCTATTATCAGCAGCCGCTAATGCAACCGTGGATGATTTGTCTCTCTTGTTTCCGTCCTCTAGAGTTGGCAAATTGTAGGACCTGATATCGGTCCGTACCCTTTCTAGCTGGGCTTCGACATTGCGCTTTCGCTGCGCTAATTTAGCAAGCTGTTTCTCGTGCGAGGTTAATTTGCCGTCCCTTTTCTCGATTTGCATCAGTTCCGATGGCGGGATGTTGTTGTGCCCGGCTTCTATGGGAGTGGCAAGGCCGGAGTTAATTGAGGATGCTTTGTCCTGTGATACTCGAGATATGATGTCGTCGTCTTTCTCGGCTCCTTCCATAGGATTCTTTGCTAAGGGGGGATCTTCGCTAGGCATGGGAGACTTGTCCTCATCGTCAGAGGAGAAATCAGACATGTCCCCAGAAGGATGGTGTGCGTGACGTGGTAAATAGTCAAGTACGGCCTGAGGGGCGTATCGTTCCAGCCCGGCGTTGAGTAGATACGCAAAGCTAGCAATGAGACCATGATGCTCCACCTCGGTGTCCGAAAAATCAGAGTCGCTGAGATCACTGCCTTCGGTTCCTTGTACGCCAGCTGTATGCTGACTGCCTCTTCTCCGTTTGACTTTTGATTCTGGGCCGACATCATCCGCTTCTTGCCTAGCAGGTGAATTAGGATCGCGACATGCCCAGTCCAGAAACTTGATGGCATCCGTGCAGATACTCTTGGGCGTGCCCTTCTCGACCATCCATCGGGGGATGTTGCCCCCGGGGTCACTCCGAGTCACCATAATCCACTCCACGGGATTCGCCTCCTCATCACTGTCCCCTTCCTTGCTATCCTCCCGTCTCTCATCTGCAGCTCCCTCCGACTTCCCATTCACACCATCACCAGACCCAGAGAGCTTATCACTCCCCTTACTCCCCGCACCAACAGAAGACCCCTCATCCCC
>MBFL02000274.1:0-49581 GCA_001696595.2 Aspergillus hancockii
AACCGCTAAATATAGCAGATAAAGGGCTTGCATACAATAAAGGGCTTTCAACAATAAGTTCCTCCGGAATTAAATTCCGTGGTATTGCATATCCATAATTGCACTTTCTATTGGACATCAACTACGTAAGTATTGCAATGCTTTATTCAATGTGACATTAGTCGCCCTTTCAAAAACAATAGCTGAAGCGTAGTAGCAAAAGCTGCGTAACACCAAGCACGCTATGCAAGATAACATGCATCAAAAAGGTGACTAATTGTGATCACCTCCCCGGCATATGTTGAGCCCATCCTACGCATACAAAATGCACTGCATGTGGTGTGGTAGTAGGGCAATTTTACATCTCTAGCGGAGACTCTCAGCCAAACGACAGGAGCTTCGAAAACCCCCGTTGGTGGACATCTGTTTTTCACGTCCGTAAGTCGAATTTCAGGACTCCAAGTATGGAGTGTGCTAACGAGAGGCAGTCATCGTACGCAATGAAAACGGTCGGAAGGAGTATGAGCTCTCGGCCGTAGAGTCATCAGTACAGCGCTGTTTGCATTCATCATATAGAATACATTCGAAAAGGATGGACGGCTCGAGAAGCAGAGGTAAATGTTATATCCAAAGTTGTGGGGATCTCTACGTTCGTGTAGGATACTTGACTAGTTAGAAAAATCATGACTGTCCAATATATGGCTTTCCCATATATCATCGCTGCTGGGCATTGATTAAGCATGTGTTTGGCGCTGAAGCCGAGAATCCTGGCCTCCTCCTCGAGATGATGCTAGAGAGATGGAAAGAACGACCCTTTCCATTTAGTCTGCGTACGTGCAACGGTTTGAAAAATATCAAACCCAGGGACCTAGCGACTGGTGCGTCGGAATCAACAAAGACCGATCCTATACGTGTACCTAAAGCGCAGAAGCTCATTCAGGACTGAACCAAACGAGGCAGCAAGGAACAAGTTAAGACTTCTTCCAGAACTCATAGAGCGGTATCGCCAGGGCCATGTCTTCTTCCCAATTTCCCTTGTGAACTGAGGTGGATAATTCTCAATCACATAACACACGAGAACGTTAAAAATTTCCTGGGGCCAACAGGATGGCAGATTGAGGAGACATACTGGCATCGGCGATTCCCGAAGCAGGTTATGTTTAAGCTTGATAGCCTTTGTTTCAATATTGTCGTGGATTGGAAGCACCTTTGCATTCGCGGGGAGGAGTTAATCGGGGAACTCTATGAGTTACGGAACCGGCAGATATTGAGGTTCTGAAAGAAACGAAGAATTTGCTTTCGGCTAGATTAAAAGCTTAACTAAATTATAGTCCATGATTCTCATCAATCAAACATATTCATCATTAAAGTTGTCCTTCAGGGAAGACCATGCTGTGGAGTTCGGACTTTGTCTAGCTTCCTTTTTAATCGGGACACATGGACGGTTCTGCAGATGGAGTACACAAAAAGGATTGAGGACGACCAAACCCCCAGAAAAAATGAATAGAGCAATAAAGAAAATAAATAAACGAGAAAAATAGAAGAGAAAGTGTTGTCGATGAGAGCAAAAAGCTCACCCTCCACTCAAGATAAGACGCTTTTAATCGGGCGTGTACGGAAGGGCTACGGAAACCTCGAAGGATTTTACTATTATCTTAAGATAATTTTAGTAATATTTTTTAATTTACTAGTCGAGTGCAAGACTGGAACTGCAGTCCCGACATCAGAGTATCAGGCTCAAGCCTAGCACTGCACACTATGGGGGCCCCTAGTGATAGTATAATGACAGGCCTTTATGGTAAGTGAAAAGAGGAAGGTGTGGTGCCTGTAAGGGGAGGCAGCCATTGTGGCCTGGCTGGATGTCTGAGCTTCATCTCACGTAAGTCTGATTCATGCTACCTGTGCCATCAGATAGAAACATATCATAGATTTCATAGCTAAAATCCAGGATACCAAGACAATAACGCTACCAAACACAATTAGTACATACAAGCCTCTCCCTTTAGATCAAGATTCACTTGCCGTAACGACAAATAGAGCAATGCTAGACAACTTCTCTCTGGTTTCACTCAACTCGCGCTCCGCCTTAGACTGCGAGATCACCCCAGCTCCAGCTTGAATCCATTGATGGTTCTCATTCTGGAATACACTGCGAAGAACGAGTGCCGCTTCCATAGTTTGGGAGCCTTCCAGCATAAGCACAGCTCCGGAATAGAGCTCTCTCGGTTGAGGTTCAAGGCGCTGGATGGACTCTAGGGCTGCGGCTTTGGGGATTCCCGACGCAGTGATAGAGGGGAACAACTCTCCGAATGCGTCCCATACGTCCTTTTCTTGCTTAAGGCAACCTGATACCCGAGACCCGAGATGTTGAACACTACCTCGCAGACGCACGGACATAAAGTCATCCACTTTGACGCTTTCGGCTGGACATACCCGCTCGAGCTCGTTAATGGCTTCCCTGACTAAGACAACATGTTCCTTCATCTCTTTTGGGTCGCTCAGTAGCTCTTGGCTTAGCTTTTCAACTTCCTCCTCTGAACCTATGCGTGACCGGGTTCCCACGAGCGGCTCAGTGGTTACCATACCATTCTGAGCAGACATTACCAGCTCCGGGCTGAAGCCTGTCGCTTGAAAGCCTGCATGATTTAACGAGAATGTTCGAGCGGGAGCATTCGACCGTCGGCCGCGGAGTAATGTTGCAGGCATATTGATGCTGTTCTTGAGTTCAACAGCGCGTGATAGGATGACCTTGGTGTATTCGCCATCGTCAATCTCCGAGAGTGCCTTCTCAACTCGATTGATATATTCACCCGAGGAGTCTTTAGTATCCACTGGTTGAGGGTGAATCGTATTGTTGAGATTGTAATTGTTCTTTAGAAATATGTGGAGCTTCTCAACTTCCCTATGATCTGGTCCTTTCACACTGGCAGAGTCTCGGTCAAGCCTAATATTCACGCGTGGAACCATCAAGGTGAGTATAGGCCATTTTCCGGATGGGTAGTCCTGTCCCCGAATATGTGCCGCATAGTTGAATCCTGCTTGACCGAAAATTCTGTGACCGTCTGTAGAATGCTCAGATACGAACTTTCTTGCAAGGTCCGGAAGAGGTTGATCAATGAGGTAGGTCGCCTCCTTTCCATCTTCATAAATTGAGTATTCCGTTCCATTGGAGTTGATTAGCAACGATGCTTGACTCCCAAGCCCCAGATACCATGTTTCGTTTCGTTCGTAGGCGTACGTGTCGGAGGCTTTGTACTTGGTCAACAGTGCCGCTACTGTCTCTGTTGGGTTTCTTGGGCCGGGTGTGCGGTTGAAGTTCGGGGCCATTGTTCTTAATTGATGCAATGTATGCTAAACGATGCTTTTTAGGTTTGCCGTGGAGTAGTGAAGTAAGCGATGAGTATATATCAAGTTGTGGGAGTGCGAGAAACTTGGCAATCGTCTCAGGCCCTACTCCCCATATATATATCTACAGCTACAGCGATGAGACCCATAATGTGTAGCCACCGAGCTGAGATATAATGCCCTTCATGCTCAGGGCGGTAGAAAGGAAACCTGAAAAAAAGTTGGATACGTAACTTTGATAGACCCGCTTATCCTGCTTTCCGCTCGACAGTACCAGATAATATCCAATCTCGGCAAATGCGTGAAGACAACCCATATAGGCTATTATTGGAGCAGATGTGCTGTAGTCGTTTCATTGGCTGGGAACTTGTTGAGCATTAAGATCATATTCGGGAAATGCCGGAGGGGAGTGACGAGGTGAATGGTTGGAGGATATTTCCATATCGATGCTCGCCATGTTGTGTATTGACCGCTTTAGGGACTTGTTGCATTGTCAAACCATGATGATTCCTAAACTTGAGTAGGGCAAATGTCAATATGGAAGAGGAGTGAAAAGTCCACTACGTGTTCAGAAGAAGCCCTATAATGACTCACAACCTACTTAGACTCTGTTCGAAGACGAAATTGTAAGCTCAACAGCAGGATGAGTTAGAAACAAACACTCCCATCAAAGCAAAGTAACCAAACAAAACAAACTGGCCACAAGCATGCCACATTCAGTTAAACTGCTTAGCAAGTCCCAGGGATTACGCCTCGGTATCTTTCTCCACAGAAGAGTCATCCTCCCGTTCCTGTCCCCCGACTCCTATCTCTCCCCCCTCAGTATCCCCCTCAGGCAACGCCTCAACAGCAAGCGCCTTAGAAAGACTCATAACCCCACAATCAACAGCCCGGCTCAATATCTCCGTATGCAGCTTCCCATCATGCTCCGACTTGCGGCCCTTCGCCGAAAACGCCATAATTCTCAGCCCATACAACAAAATCTCCGAAGGACTAGTATGCTCCCGGTCCACCCCTTGCGCCTCGGCCTTAGTTGCGCACGTTTCCTTCTCCGCGGCCTGCGAGGGCGTATCTGTGTCTCCGGCAGGGCCGGCCTCGAGCAACCGCGAACTACCATGCGATTTCGGATGCACATATCCACGCATGGAATCCGCGCTACCGATAACAACTTCAACCGTCGTCAGGAACCACCCGTCATTACGCGCCCATTCCGTGAAGCCGTCCGGGTCTGTACCTGCCTGCCATGCTACTGAGAAGCCGGCTAAGAGCAGCGGGCCAACGCCTGGTACACAGCCCAGAGCGGCTCAGATGACGGTGCTAACGAGGATGAGGATGAAGAAGTTCTGCGGCGACACAGGCTTCCAGATTACCTCGACGGCGAAGTTGGCGTTGATGAATTGGATGAAATCGAAGTTTAGCCATGGACTTACCACGGGCGTTGGGTTCGTGACGTTTCAAGGACAACAATGAGCTTTTCTCGTCAGATATTTGTTTTTCAGAGCTTTGGGGGTAGAGCTAGGACCTTGGTGCATTCTTGGAGGGACGGTTAGTTAGGACCAGGACTTTTGGGAGGGGACTGGGGGTACATTTGCACGCACCATGAATATTGACGCCCATACTATGGGTTGCGTGAAAGCCGACTCCGAACTCAGGGGTGAACTGATGCCCTAGGAATGAATTGGTCCGCGGACGCCAGACATCTCACTGGCCTTGTTGGTAAATGTTAATCAGTACGTATGTGCAGAGTTGGGGGAAATCCTCGTCGGTGAACTATGATAGAGGCAAATATATGGTTCGTATGGGAGCGACGAGCTACATAGTTCCGACAACGTTAGTTTTCCTCGGATGTCAATTGCAACAGAAAGTTGACTTACATCAATCCACATCCATTTCTTCTGGTCGTTCGGCATTGGGCAAGGGTGCACCGAGACCTAAATGGGAATACACAGATCAGTCTTGAATACTCAACAAATTAATTGTATTGAAGCTTGGTAGTTGAACAACTGTCTTGTTCCATGTCCTGCTTGCAGCGTATCACCAATCGATGTGGCCCGAATGGGCTCTTTGGCCCCTCTATTCCAGGTCCTTTCCTGAATATGCCCCAGATAGTGACGCACCGGATATGTTGCCTTTCTAGCGATGGAGAAAAATGGCTAGTTACTGTTTATAGGCAGGTATGAGCTAGTTTAGGAACAAACTAATTGTATTGAAGCTTGATAATTGAACAACCGAATCTATAGTATCTTAACGTTGGCTAGCAATGTGGAGGTGTAGTGGTGAAATCAAAGGTGGCAGTACTCGATGCATCTGTAAAAATTAGGTGCAAGGAATGAAACCAAGTGATTATGTAGGCTTTCCTTGGTACTAATAGTTGAATTAGAGGAGCCAATGACCATGATCTGGACGATTCACTGATCAGAGAAGGGCCCGTTCTTGATGAATAGATTCATGCTGCCATTCAGGACAAAGCACCTGGATTCATAAACTCCACATCTCCTACCATGCCATGTTCTCCATTCTGAAGGTGATAGAAAAAAGGAACTCAATAAAACAGGAAGCAAAAATATAACCCTCTTCAAGACAAACATTCTTCGCCGTAACCCTAATGCTAGCTGCCTCAGGCACTCCTCACCCATCAGGTCGATGTGGTGATTACACCGTCGACCTGAATTTCACAAAATGACACTCCCAAAGCCCACAAATCATCATAAATGATGTAAAACCCCACACAAAGAATGCCATACAGTGGGTCTTCGATTCAATAAAACTTCAGCTCCCACTCCATCCCTGTTCCTATCAACACAGTACGCCACTATGACAGTGCCGGGGCAAACCACCATCCCACCCCAAAACCTAAAGTTCCCCATGCTAAAGCTACCACTCGAGCTTCCATTGCTGATCCTCTCGCCGCTATTCTCGTCAGACAGTGCTGTCTAGCACTCGGCTGCAAAATCTTCTGTCAAGTCTTTGGCTTAGCCCTCGAGGACAAACGGCTCCATATTCCCCGATTGTCTCCTAGCAAAGAGTCCAGAATAACGGATTACCAGCCGCATATTCAACGAACCAAGTTTCTCATACAGCTTGAAAATGGGCGTTGGGCCTACTATGCAGCATGTCTCAAGCTTCATCGTCGCGCCGCATTCGAAAACTGCTGGCTGGGGATCGAACCCTGGAGAAGAAAATGCAGATGGTGAGATTCATCATTCAGTGCGGAATTTTCGTGGACGTAATTTGTTGGTCAATTTGCAGGGTTGGACGTGTCTATTCCACCCGTGTAGGATCATGACTACGCGGACGCGTTTGTCCAGCTTGGAATAGGGCTTTTTGTGAAGGACATTGGGGCATTCGTTGTCGGAACGAGGTATATATCATATCAAGTTTGCGCAAACCATCTCCTCTTTCTGATGAAGAAGTTGAGTATTCTTCTACGTGTAATGGGAAATATGTTGTTCAATGTGATGCCGACATATTGTGGTAAGTGGTGCTATGTGTACAGTATGTATAAAGTGTATTCTGAGCCAGGATTCAGACCGATAATATAGCATCTAAGTGGTTAAAGCGTTTGGTTATTAGTCATTTTGATCATACTCTTTAAGTCATACTGACGGTAAAAGGTTGTTTGGACTCCGAACCTCTCCCCTGGAATTCCTTAATTTCCGTATCTGCTTCTGGCCGGATCATGTCCGCACCATCTTCCTTCGGTGGCTGCTAAGAATCAAATTTATTCTCATCGGACGTGAAATGCATTGTGACAATCCGTCCGGGCTTGATGGTAGATCCCCCAATCGACGGCTGAAATTGGAGTATCATCAGGGCCAATAAACCTGTAATCCCCTGCAACGATATGGGGGTAGAAAGTACATTTAATAAGCCCGTAGTTCAGAAGCACCCGATCCCTGGCCTGGAAGCTTTCCGCATGTGTCTGCATTGGATGGGGACGACGATTCGGAAGTTAATGGCAGTTGTCCCCCTAACGAGGCTCTATTTGCCCTGGCACGGCAGTTTACTAGACGAGGGGGGCACAGCTTGCTAGAAGCGGCGAAAAGCAGCTCGGTTGCGTCAGTTAATTCAGCAGGAGTTCAAGTTCCACACTGATTGGATCAGAAACTTTAAGTCAAGGTGGTGATGGTGGTGAGCAACCAGAGGGAAAGGCAACTGGGGCTGAGGCTAGCGATATTAAAACATCGGTACAAGCCGATCGACTAAGACAAGACAACTCGGTTCAAGAAATTGAACTACTTTCTATTCGTACCTTTGTACACCAAGCATCGCAGCTTATCGTCGCAGTAATAACATCTTTGATGCTGGGCCTTGATGGAAGACGGTCGGCTCTTGCTGAGGCAGCAAAATGAAGCCGGCGGTACTATGTGGTACTGGGTGTCCTCTTAAGGCACCCTATAACTATATGTCGATGCTTGAACTGATCGATTGCTTCTCGGTGAGGAAGGAAAGGAAGTATCTATATCGCAGGCAGAAGAAATGGCCTGATATAGGCAGTGTGCTAGGCCTAACAAAGTGCGCACTCGGGGCGCCAGACCCAACATGATTCAATCCACGATATTATAAGAATAAGAATTGATAAGGAACCATGTCGCTTAATTCATTCGGAGTTAGTTCTATAGTATTATTCTCAAAGCCCATCTTCTTGCGTGGAAGTAGTTGTGTTTTCTAGTCCTTACTTAACTTCAGTTCTAGCTTATACCTCAGTACAAACTTTTCATCTCCTAGTCAACAAGAACATAAAAAAAATAATTTTATGGCATTACCAGTCATTATGATACAAATATAATACTAAGGAAATACTCCCCCCTTCCCCTCTCAACGCTTAGTAGTCTGTGTAAATTCCCTATCCACCCGAATCCCATTCAAAGGAATCTCATCCCCACTCAACCGACCACTCACCCTCGGCCCCAACACATTGGTATATGTCTTCGCATGGTCGTAATCCGGCCTAAACGACGCATCCATCCGCGTCTGTTCACCCGCCGAGTCAGATTCATCCGGTAAATGGTAGAACGAATGCCGCTTGGGACGCTCCGTGTGTTGGATTATGGTTGCCGTACTGTCTACTGTTCCTGTGGGCCCGGTGACGGCATTCGAGGTTTTAGACATTGTTCCGTTAGTACTCCGGAAAAGGGCGGGGAGTCGGCCGTGGATTCCTAGTATGCGTGCTCCGAAGCGGAGAGCCGGGCGTAGGGTTGGAAGGTTGGCTGAGACGATGCCGGCGGACATTTCGATGGCGGTCCAGCCTACTGTTGGGGCGAGGGTGTAAGAGGAATCGTCGGCGGTGTAGGTGAAGAGGACGGAGAAGCGGTAGGCGGAGGCGAAGACGACACTGTAGAGGTTAGGTTGGCTGGGGGTTTGGGGAAGAGGGAGGGGCGTTAAACGCTTACAAAAATCCCAAGCTGAAGGCGATTAATACGGCTATCTTTTCTGAAACTCGAAGCTGGAGCTTCCATACTTGGGGGATCGGAAGGAATAGAATGACGACGTCGGTTGCGATTGTTGACACGGCGTTTGCGATCCATGTGCCGACTTGGTTGATGCATCGTCCTGGGATCTGGGGGTACCATAGTTTCTGGACGGGGACGCAAATGAAAATGAAGAGAAACGTGATGCAGATAACCCAAGCTATGACAAAGGCCCCGATGATGTATGCCCATGTCTTGAAGTAAGCGAAGCGGAAGATCCGGTAGTACATGAGCAAAATGCTGATTTTGGTCCAGACGAGGTTGAATACGTAGAGTACCTCGGCCACGACAAGGTACTTCGCAATCATAACGACGTTTTCTAATGGGATCGTGTCCGCATGGAGACCCATTCCTTCCTTAATCATCGCATAGATGAAGCCGACCACGACGAAATTCCATAACTATTATTGGAACCGCAAACTATCAACTAATGTTCAATCGATGGACACTGGAGTGAATACATCGCACTCACCATAGAAAAGATGATCATATAGTCGTCCCACCATAGCTTTTGCTTCCTTTCATACCGCGCGAGTAGTCGAAGGCACACCGTCACGAAAGCCAACACCGTGACCGAGGCCGTGGTCGCTATCGACCATTGCTGGAGATTTCCACTACCACTCTCCATGATCTTTCAGTTGATGCCATGGAGCTTGACGCAGATACAACTGGGTCAGAAATTTCAGGGAGGCAATAAAAGTCTAGTACTCTTGATGAGCTACCGCCGGGAAAACCCCTGCTTTTATCTGTCGAATCGTTCATTCGCGGATCGAACTCTGGTCCTCCGCACCGCAATTGAAACATGGCGTGTCGAAAGGTGGATCCCATGCATTGGGGATCGGCATGAACTCGTAAAAGATTCCAAAAATCCAGATTTTGACACCCGGTTGACAAGCCTGGCATCCCGGCTCTGGGAACTTGGTAACTTTAGGGTTTAGCAGCAAGCCGTTAACCTACACCGGGTTAGGTATTTGCTCCGGTCTCCACCGCTAATACGGAGCTCAGGAACCGCTGGCCAGTAAATGAAGGGTCTGCGGGTCCGATGCATTGCAGATTATCCACGTGGCGTGACGCATGGCTCGTGGATTGGTTCCGGAAAGGTTTGCCTAGAAGAATAATACGAAAAAGAAGAGAAATTGGCCCCACGGTCACTTCCACGACCACCATGCCATCTAAAAAAGGTGGCACACTCTTTACGGGCTATTTGTGGGAATGAACCTACAACTGACTCATGTAGCGGCTTTGGTGCAGCAACCGTCGAGTATATAAGTCATTAACGATCTACCTAGACGCAAGTTCCATGCAATAGTACCTCATGCGTACTTCGTGACCATTTCCAGAAGTGCCTCGTTCACCTCTTTCGGGTTGGTAGCATTCAGATAATGCGCACCCCCTTCGACCATGATCAGTTTGGCTTCCTTGGACGAGGTGAAACGCTTGATGTGTTCTGCAGGGACGATCGTCCCAAATGGAACATCCTCAGTACCCTAATCTCTCTGTTAACGCACAGATCGCTTCCTACGGTAAACTAGTACTCACCTGTAGCCAATAAACCGGACATTGGATGTCCCCAATCCGGAGCAGGAGCCCATCCCGCTCCAAGAGACAATTGAGTGCCATTCGGACCTTTTTCCGGCCCTCGTCGCCCTTATACACCTCCTTCAAGGTCCGTGTCCAGAATGCAGATCTCTCTGCGGTGGCGGCGGCACCAAAGCCGATGCCGCCCACCAACCCACACCAGACATCGTCCACAACGAAGTCGGGTGTAGCCGAGGGACTTGTCCACTTCTCATAAAATGGAGTGAGGTTGGCTGCAGGGTCCCAACAGCCCTTGGACCGAGAATCAATGGATTCGTAATCCATGGAGGTCCCCAGGGGCATGAGACCGAGAATCTAACAACATGCGAGGTTAATCCTATTGGCTCGGCAGGAACTAAATTCGGCAGTGCATTAGCTTGAACCTACCCTATCCGGTGCTAGGAGCGCCATCCTAGTCACGATCCACCCCCCTTGGCTGGTCCCCAGAACAAAGGCGTTCCGAATTCCAAAGTGATCCATCACCTGCAATGCCATGTGGGCAGAATCCCAGTAGGTGAAGTGTTCGGAAGGGGAGCTGGTTGAGCCATGGCCCAATGGCTCGATAGCCAGAAGGTTCATGGCATCGGTCAGCTTCTTGTTGTTGAATTGATCATGGTACAGAGACACGGTCATGCACATCGAATTGATGAGCACGCATGTCGGCTTGGAAGGGTCATAATGGTCATTGGAGAATGCGTAACCGGCTTTGATGCCGCCCAGGTGGGGAACTTGAATAGTTTGAGTGGCGGCCATCTTTGAAATCGTTAATCGATAGATAGTCTTCGTACAACTTAAATGGTATGTGATTTTATCTCGTATTCTCAGGCGAGGTCGGGGTCATATCAGCCATCATAAACCGAGGGAAGGGGAACATGCCACATCACTTCGGCAGATAGCCCCTCCAGATTTTCCCAGGTGTGGACGCAAATCCAACAGAGTTCAAGGTGGGTGGCTCGTATTTCGTGCTCGGTAGAGGTTGATCTCCAATTGACCGTCTTGTGGAGTGACTTTGACACGCCGAATGTCGGCATTGGCTCCCATTTGGGCTGGATCAGCGACGGCTCTAACCCGTGGGTCGCCCTAAGCTTATAATTAAAGGTAAAGCTGTCAACCGTGTCACCCTTGAAAGTTGCTCTTGACCGGACGTTTTCCGAGACATAACCGGTTGCTCCACCGGGGCGGAAGACCGGCATGCAGTACGTCCGCGGGTTGAATTTTTTTTGTCGTTGTTTTATATCTCCTGCGGAAGAAATGTGAAGCTTTCCGGGTCCAATACTATTCGGGCTATACTCGAATTAGTATATGCAGTATATGGCTTAGTCATTACAAGCTATGGGCTTTTTCACCCGGATCCACCCACCATCTGCAAAATTGCAGGGGTCAAAACCCGAAAACAGATTCCTGGAAGTGAGGCAGAGCTGGCTCGACACGGGGCAACTTGATACTGAAGAGACTGATTTATCAGGAATATCAATTTAAAAATAGGTTGCGCCTGTTCCACGATGGATCATTGAACGCGAAGGGTTTTGTATATCAATAGGGGGTTCTATTGGTCGCGTGATAAATCAGAGTAAGATGATAGCGTGAGACTCTATCTGTGCATAATGCAAGTCATACTATCATCCTGGTCTTATAGTGTTCCTCCACTTAATTACCTTTGCCTTCACCAGAGTGTCGGGACGCTATATTAAAATAAATTATGCCA
The DNA here is from genome assembly GCA_001696595.2 of Aspergillus hancockii. Lineage (NCBI taxonomy): Eukaryota > Fungi > Ascomycota > Eurotiomycetes > Eurotiales > Aspergillaceae > Aspergillus > Aspergillus hancockii. Next base: position 12,079 of record MBFL02000274.1, read on the forward strand.
AAGTTGCCCCCGATCTGACAAGCCGTGCGTTGCAAGGTTTGAATCCTAGACCCGTAATACGAAGTAGCCCTGACTCCTCGCCTATATGATCAGCTGGTATTCACTTAACCCATATCGAGTTCAATTACATGTAGATCTCACAGAAACTGAATCGTGCAATTGACCACTAGATGCGGTGAAAACATACCCTTGTCATGGCTCACTACGAACATTATGTGACAAGACGAACAGGATGAACTTCACAAAGGTCATTCATGACCACCATCGCTCCCATCAGCAGCAAAAGCCCCATCCAATCTCTCAAGTTTGGGCCAAAACCCCTCACTGTACCCCCGATACCAATCGACCGTCACGCGCAGCGCCTCGTCAAAGTCAGTCCGCTGCGTCCACCCAAGCGCACGCAATTTAGAATCGTCCGTCCAGTACATGCCATCATTAAACGGGCGATCCGCAACCGACTCAACCCAACGATCCAGGTTACACATGTGGTGGGAATGAAAATATCGAAAGATCTTCTCTGCCACTTCCCGTACCTGTAACTGGTTAGTCGACGAGACATTGTACGTTTCACCATCGCTGCCCTCATGAAAAATGGCATCGAGTGCCTCTGCAGCATCACCTGCCCATAGGAATGCGCGAGAGTTGCGGCCATCTCCGTGGATCGGCATCTTTCTTCCGTGATTTAAGCAGGTGATGAACTTTGGGATCAGCTCTAACGTTGGTTCTGATTAAATGATCCAATAATAGGAGCATCAGAGTCGACTTACTCTCAGGGTATTGATGTGGTCCGAACACATTATTACACCGTGCGATAATGAGTGGCATACGGAATGACTTTCGGTATGCCTCGACAATCATTTCCGCTGCGGCCTTGCTGGCCGAGTATGGGTTTGTGGGGCGCAGGCTTTGCTCTTCGGTGAAGGCGATCGGATTTTGGGCGTCGTTCTCACCGTACACTTCATCAGTGGAGACGTGGACGAATCGCTTGATTGAACCCAGCTTTCGAGCAATCTCTAGGAGGACTTGAGTGCCCATGACATTGGTTTGAGCAAATGATAAGGGATCATGGAGTGACATGTCGACGTGAGATCTAGCGGCAAAGTGGACAATGGCATCAATGTGGTAATTTTCAAGTGCCTCCTCCACATCATGTGGAACGCAGATGTCTCCCTTGACGAAGTGAAAGTTAGACAAATGGGTGATGGCGCTGAAGTTGTTGGTCGAGGCACAGTAGTCGAGGTTATCAAAACAAACAATCGTATACCTATCCCCATAGACCTGTATAATATGGCGGACAAACCACCCACCGCTGGACAGAGATATAATCAGACAATTCCTCGGAGCAGATATGATGGTAGTAGCTAGTTCTCACATGAACCCGGCACCCCCGGTCACCATAATACTTTTCACATTTAACTTGGCGATTTCTGGATGAATCTTGCCATCTGTAATCTCACCAGAATTGATATGCATTTTGGAATAATAGTATTCAAATAAACACCCAGACAATGTTCAGTGGCCGACGGACAGTGAGCTCCTGTCTTTATTTAGACCAATAATGCCGCTTACCTCTAGCCGAGGTTTTGTCGTTCAGCGGCATTATCCTCACTGCTAGGCTCTCCAGGCATTGACTTAATCCATAAAGACCTGTGTCCCCCTTCGCGTGCTAGTGCAGCCAAATAGAATAAGATAGCAAGACCAAAACAGAACCGGAGTACTCGCATAACCCTAGGTCTATTAGGAGATATTAAAATCTGTGACACCATCAGTACGAGAAGCCGGACTTGAGTATCTAGACTCATTTAGTGCATCCCCTCACTGTCCGATAACCATTCGACAGTCGCATTCCGATGTGCATTGTAAACATGCCATTTGTATATTACACATGATGTACAAGGTAGGTTCTCGGTTCACTCAATACGATAGATCATTGTTTCTATTGGACAACTCTTCCGTTCGCCTACGTGGAGTATAACATCGCGATATGGTAAGCCAATTTCCACCTAGATAGTTTTCATGTGGTCGCCACTGACGCGTACAACCCTAGAAGAACAGCTGGAGAATATCTCAAGCACCAACATATCTCAGTATCTTCCATTCAGTGTTGATTATTGGCGCTTGGTAGCGTGAACCGATCCCACTGGCGGCGTCGGTTGCAATCTTAGTAGTTATCGGCCCCCGCGAAGGTAGTACAACATCTTGGTTCGAGATCACAGCACGCCCTCTCATTGCCTTTCATTAGAGCGATATACGACCTGCACTCGATATCATTGGGGCCTTGTCCTGTCAACTGAGTTACGAACTCCTCATCTACACCTCTCAAAATGACATGGATGTGCTCCAAAGCGCGCACACTTTTCCACTTCGTTCGATTCATAAACCATTGCATGCTTTCCCCCACGTGTTTCCGGCTCATATTCATAGCGAAGGTTCTCTCGATAAATTCTGTTATTAACTGGCGTGATGACGAGGTTGGATCTCCTTTCTCGTCAACTGGTATAGGCGTCTTTAGCCAGACCACCAGATGTACCATACCCAGTGACATCCCGTACGGCCAGTCATTACGTAGAATGCGATAGTCCGACTGGTCCGCGAAGGGCGTCGAGTGGCGATAGGAGAAGCGGATCTCGGGACTGGTCGTATCTGGTTCCCAACGTAACCGGTTCTGTACGACAAAGTTGGTTACAGAGCCAAACGTGGCTCGGACCTCTCGGGTCCATAGGATGTAATTGCGGAGATCGCCCGGCGTACGCTTGAGCTGAGACGTATCACCACCGGCTGGCGTTGTCATTTATGAGTTTCCTTGGAAGGCACTCGGGAGAGCTCACTTACCGATGATGTTCCGAAAGTCTTCCCAGGTATGAGGGACAAAGTCTTCTTCAACCGTGGCAAGGACCTCCTTGTCGGCCTCGCTGAGCTCGAAAGGCGGGTTACCGATTAGCTCCTCTATCTCGATGATCCTGGACATCTTGGGACACTTAGGAAAATAACAGACGGGATAGTATCTTGCTTCGGAGCGCTCTATATACCCTATCCCGGACAAACCCTGATATTTGTTGCTTTAGTCGAGAACTGGTTTCAATCCCGGAAGACTGCAGTGTAACAACAGGTCTGAAGATGCGCTCCAGTCCAGGATTATACCGCGATCGGACATTTCAGGGGAGCAGCCTTGAATGACGAATATAATCAACCCGGGATATGCCACTTTTGTTGAAGTATACTGGATTACTATGGCTGAGATTTATCTCATCGCAGCCCTTCGTCCTGCGGCGGGAAAAGAACAGCTGGTCTGTCTTCTCCGGAACATTGTATTTCTTTTTCTAGCTTCGGGGCTAACGCAGAATGCCTGTTCATCAGCTTCGAGAGGTCCTCCTCCAAACAGCCAATCGAGTCGCTGATGTGGAAAAGGGATGTCTTACTTTTCTTCTTACTGAGAGTCGCGGCAGTGATGACGTGATAGAGTTCAAGGTTATTGAGAGGTATGCCGCTTACTCCATACCTTGTCTTCCTCACAAGGTTCAAGGAAACCTAGTGGGATTCAGTGTAGTTGACTTCTCATACAGGTGGGTCGATTCGGTGGCCCTGGGGCAGCACCACGAGCGGGATTGGCTACAGCAGATGTATCAAACCTTCGAAAACGAGAAGCTGCTGGATGGCACAGAGCGAATCGAGCATTTGACTTTGATTTCCGGTTTTGCTTCTCGCTAAACTGGGAAACCTTAAGCGGGGGTAGTCTTAGAGATGTTCGGGCTGAGCTGAAGGGAGTCATCGAAGTGGATGACAGTCGTCGATGGAAATCAACCTCGTTCATCCTTCTGTTTATACTATACGGCTCGCTTCTACCCCTACATACTATATTCCTCTCCTACCTGTAGTGCTCACTATTCAAGATGAACTCTCATAGTGGATGGCGTTCATCCAGTTCCTTCGTCACTCTGGTGATTTGCGTCGCCATCTTCACAGACATTTTCCTCTACGGTCTGATTGTGCCCGTGTTGCCCTTTGCCCTAAAGGAGCGACTTGGACTAGGCGACCATCACATCCAACGCTGGGCCTCCGCCTGGCTAGCTGTCTACGGAGCCTCCATCCTCGTCGGATCCCGTACGCGCTATACCCATGCTTACAAGCCCCTTTATCATAGCTAACACAATCCTATCCACAGTCCTCTTTGGCTGGATTGGAGACCACACAAAGACAAGACAAGGCCCCTTCCTCCTCGGCCTCCTCGTCGTAGGAGGCGCCACCCTTCTCTCTGCCCTTACAACCTCCCTCCCCCTCTTCCTCCTCGCCAGAGTCCTCCAGGGTATCTCCACAGCCAGCGTCTTCACAATCGGCTACAGCCTCCTTCTCGACACAACCGGAAGCAAGCACATCGGCAGCGCCCTCGGCTTCACAAGTATGAGCCTAAGCCTCGGCCTCTTCGCAGGCCCCATAATCGGCGGCTTCGTCTACGACATAGCAGGCTATCTAGCCGTTTTCGCCCCGGCGTTTGCCCTCATCATCCTGGAAATCATCTTATGCATGCTCGTCGACCCTCCGCCCTCCCGGTACAAACCCCATACGTATACATCAGGTGAAGAGTCGCCGCTCCTGGATCCCCGGCCAGAGCAGCCCTCATCTCCTGCCCTCGTTATCCTCCTCCAGTCACCCCGGTTTCTAGTTGCCATGCTGGGTATGTGCATGCTAAACACATTCATGACAGCCCTCGAGGCCGTCCTACCAGTCTACCTCCAGGAAATCTTTCACTACACCTCCAGCCAAATAGCCGTCGTCTTTCTGTCCAACACAGTCCCTCTAATGCTTTTCTCCCCTCTTGCGGGAAGCTGCGTAGACAGAATCGGGCCTTTCTGGCCCGCTGTTGCCGGGTTCGCTCTAGCGGCACCTAGCATGATGTTTCTCGGCATGATACAAAGTAACAAGGTTCTGGATTCTGTGCTGCTGCGTTTATTCTTGTTTCTTTTTGGGTTCGCGGTGTCGATGGCTATGCCGGCGATGATGACGGAGATTAGTATGGCGACTGAGGCGGTTGGGAAGCAATATCCCGGCGTTTTTGGTGCTCGGGGTGCGTATTCGCAGGCGTATGGACTTAGTAATGCTGCTTTTGCGATGGGAACTCTTGCCGGACCACTTGTTGCGGGGTATATTCGGGAGGGGGCGGGTTGGAAGGCTATGGGAATTTCTTTGGGGGTGTTTAGTGTTGGGATGGCTGTGTTGGTGGTTATGTTTACGGGGAGGGTACGGGGTTGTGAGGATGGTGGTGAGGGAGAAGCATGAAGGTTTTATTGGCAGCGAGTATATTGACTTCAGTCACTGGTTGTGCTATTCTAGTAATGACTTGGACGGTAACGCTATAGGATATTCCAAGCTTTCAATTTCGTCCGGGAACCGCAGGTTATTGTCCTGTCGCACTGTATCCATGATCTCCATCACTGTCAAGCTCTCCATCCAGGGCATCTCGGGGCTTTCTAAAAGGCCCTGGCAGATACAGCGTGCAACCTCGTCCGCCTCAAGACAGAGTCCATATACGCCGTCGGGAGATATATCAGTCTTATCTGTACCGACTACCCCCACGTTGTCCATCCCCAGTCTCCGCTTGATAACACGGAGCCGAGACGGGCACCACGGCCAGCCAAAGATTTGTATTTCGCCTCGATCGCCTTGGATGCGCACTGAGGGAGACATTCCGTCAGCATCGGTTGTGGCACGTAGACTGGCACTGGCTATTCCGTGCATCTCCGGCCCGTCTGCCGTACTCGGTGCGAATTTCATCATGATGGTGGTGGTCTCGTCGACGCCTGACATAGGGTATTTGGACATGGTAGAAAGGATCTGAATCGGACGCCGGTTATCCTTGGGAAGCATTTGAAGTACCCAATGGATTGAATACACCCCCACTAGTATACCATCAGTCTCAAATTTATACATTTCGATGGCTCAACTCACGGTCTAAAAGCGCCCCTCCAGCCAGCTCTTTTACAACCATGCGATCGCCCACAGGGAAGTCCGTGGAAGTGTCCATCCCCAGCCCATTGTCTGCGAAAACGCGAGTAATGGTTCCTATGGCCCTAGCCTGAAGCAACTGATGCACTTCCGTAGTCACAGGGAGAAAACGCGTCCATAATCCCTCCATGAGAAATCGCTGCTTCTGCTCTGCAGTGGCAAACAGCTTCTTCGCTTGTGCAGCATTCACAGTCAGACTTTTCTCGCACAGTACGTGTTTTCCTGCTTCGAGGGCTAGCATGGCATTCTGGAAGTGATGGGAATGTGGTGTTGCGATGTACATCACGTCAATGGTAGGGCATTGGACTAAGTCGGAGTAACTGCCATATATCTGGCAGTGGGAAGGCGGTTGCACTCTGGCGAGGAAGTCTTTGGCCGCATCTGCTGAGGAGGACGAAGCTACGCCGGAGAGAATATGGACGATGTTGGCTCTTCCCCTTGTGGCTGGGTCGATGAGGAGATCCTTCGCGAATTCTAGGTATGTTAGAGTGAGATGTTTAGGAATGAGAAGACAGGCATACATACCCTCGGCAATGCGTCCAGTGCCTATAATGCGTTATTCTTTGTTCTACTTCATGAACCGTGGGAACCTAAATACATACCTAGGATACCCCAGCGCAATTGGACCACTTCTTCCATTACGATTAACGATCCAGTCGTCCCGGCAGTGGCTCTACCTCACGTCTGTTCCGTCTTCTCGTTTATTATATCCCCCGAAAGCCAGCTTCGCTCGCCGGATCGAGTTCGATTTCAAAGGCATCCGAGACAAGTCAACATCTGCGTCAAGTTGCACTTGTGTCACCAAAATACCTGGAACATGAATTACCCTCCGATGACGTTTCTCGGTTTGGTTGAGAACATTCCAAATCCAGCTTCGGATTTGTTGTCCAAGCTGTAGTTCTCAGAATACTTTACCATTACCACACGTCTAATAATGTCTCTCATTCTTTCGGTTTCCCTAAATCACCCCAGGAATAAAAGAGCCCAATATGGAAAGAAAATCTAAATTCATCCCTACAACATGCGCCACCATCGTGGGCAGCGAGTTGGGTAACATCGAAGAGGTCCTCATCCTACACGACCTCACCGGTAAAGGGAAATACACCCGTCTTTGTGAGCAATGGCTCGAACAATTTATGAGAAATGGCAACGGGCGAGCAATGGTCGTCTCCTCCTGCACCTCTGCACTGGAAATGGCCGCAATACTTGCCAACATCCAACCCGGCGACGAGGTAATCGTCCCCAGCTACACATACGTTACGACGGTGAATTCCTTCGTTCTGCGTGGGGCAGTCCCTGTATTTGTGGACCTGGATGATGCCACGATGAATATAAACGCTGCGCTCATTGAAGCGGCCATTACTCCAAAAACACGGGCTATCGTCCCCGTTCATTACGGCGGTGTCGCATGCGACATGGACAAAGTCATGGAACTTGCGAGGAAACATCAATTGTTCGTCTGTGAAGATGCAGCAATGGCTTGCACATCCACATACAAGGGTCGAATGCTAGGCACAATCGGCAACGTCGGCTGTATCAGTTTTCAGGAAAAGAAGAACTTCACTGCGGGAGGTCAGGGTGGTGCTCTTCTACTCAATGACCCCGACCTCATCGAACGAGCTGAAATCCTCTACTACCACGGTACCAACCGTGCCCGCTTCATGCGCGGTGAAGTCGAACGCTATCAATGGCTAGATCTGGGGTTAAACGCCACTCTCTCCGAGCCGCAGGCTGCCTTTTTGTATGCGCAGCTGCAGGCTGCAGACCGTATCAATGGACGAAGACTGCAGATTTGGAACCGTTATCATTCCGGATTAGCTCCTCTAGCCCGCAAGGGACGCATTACTCTACCTCATGTTCCGGCTGATACTACCCACAATGCCAATGTTTTCTACATCAGGCTTAAGGATCCAGCCCAGCGCGAGGCATTGATCCGGCATATGGAAAGCGCCAATATTCAGACGCATCCTCAATTTATGCCACTACACTTGTCTCCCTGTGGTCGCAAAAATGGTCGCTTTGTTGGAGATGACTGTGTTACTTCGCTAGCAAGCTCACAGATTTTGCTACTCCCATTGCATTTGTCTTTATCTCATGAGGAGCAGGAGGTTGTAATTCAAGAATTGCTTGCGTTTTGGGATGTAACCGTGGACGGTAGCGCTTAGCACCGCATCTTCTTCATCAATATTATTGTATGAAACGATATCAGAACCCAATTCACTCAAAATGCCGATATCCGTGATAGATAACTCTGGGAGACCAGTTTCCTGCTCTAGGAATAAGTTAAGCCTTGCGTGTCCACCAAATCGTATCCCTATGACCTATCGAAGCCAATGTCCTCGCCCAATGATGAGGTACAATGCCGGCTCTTCCCCGGAGAGTTGGAACAGTCCAGCCTTTCTAGCCTGCGATGGTCATTTGTGCGAAAATATTATTCTGTTCATTCCCAGGTAGCTCGGGTCGTTTGATGCCAATGTAATTCTTCACTGTTAGCGTAGTGCGATTCAAGTCTAGCTGCTGCGCAGCCCTGACAGGCGCAACGATGGGTCGAAATTGATCGAGTATATAGCCAAGTCGCTCTATATCGCTCCTTAAACTCATAGGAGGTGTTACGCAAAAGTGCAGTCTTCCACAACTGCTCAAGCAGGATTTGTAACAAAGTAACCATAGAGACTATTTGTTCGCTCTAGAAGAAAGAGGAAATGGGGCCTTCCCAATAGAGAGCCTGCTAAGTGACTCAAGCTGTTCATATGGCTCTACTGCCTTCTTGATATGATCTTCGGCTCCCGGGGAACTGCAGCAGAACAAAGAAAGCGCTATAGCTCCTCAAATGATGAGGTATCAAGGACTGAGCTTATCTGAGACAGTAGGGGACGTACTAGAGTTGTACAAACAGTTCAACTGGGTTCTGCAAGGCAAACCTACTCGAAAACACACTGTAGCCTCCGAACCTTTCTAAGTTAGGTAATAACCTGCGTATGACGCTTATGCGAACGTCGTAGGGATACGATTTCGAAAGTACTATTGAACCGGGGTCTGCATTGGGGCAAATATCATATCTTACCCATTCGAAAAAGCAAATTACTTTGTCCAGCGACATGATTCAAGATTGCTTCTTTTCTCTTGCATGAAGCATATCGGTGGCCGATGATAAGTACGTAAATTAGAGGGTAACCCTGCAATTCGTTCCCCTCTACAGTAAATATTATGTAGCTAAATGTCCATCTAGGAAGAATCTAGCTCACAATCCAATGTTTGATAGTTTAAGTCAAGGCAGGTACACCCATCGCGTTTGTCAAACCCTGTACCTGGACAATTAACTGACTTCATACTTCTATAGGTCCAATAGTTCCTATTCACTTCACTTCTTATATCTTGTCTGGTATTTCCATAATCAAGGGTAGTAGATATTAACATTTTACTTTAGCCAGGGACCCTTGCAATTTCTATGGGTTGTCATTACTAAATGAATGAATGCTAGTAGATTTAAAGATTTGTTGCGTAATTTGAGTAATATGAAGGTCTCACGTATACTACGTTAAGGGTGAAAGGTAAGGCAGCCTTGCAGAACCTTGGTTAGCTTGTTGAGTCCTTTAGCTCTTCAAATACACAGAACAGGGCTCCTATCAAAGCGGGAATATTGTGGCGCAGCTGAAGAGAAGGAAGAGTGTGCATTTTTACCATAGCCCCTCCCCCCTATCCATGGAAAAAATTATTCCGAGTGTTACAGATGTGTATAACTTCTAGAAATTTGTATGACTCTGATATAATCCCAATGTTCTGCGATGTGTATCCAGATTGCTATTGACTCTTCCTTTTTACCCAGGTTACCGTAATTGTCCGAGCTCTAATGGCCGCCATGTTACTTCTTGCTTACCTCTTGAAGGTCTCCCTCTGTCTTGCATATCCCAGATGGAGCTACATAAAGTTGTTCAAGACTCCTCTCAGTTTCTCCCCCTCTAGGCTCCAGTTGCTTTGAATTTTGTTCGAGTATCTAGTGACCTCCTTCAACCACTTTTTCTATATCGCAAAACATAGTGTACTTCGATATCTAGTCAGTAATCATGTCTTTTATGCGTACTCCACAACTGTGAGTATCTAACGTGCCACATGACAACGTAAAGGATTCGTTTCTAAATATCTTGCCAAACTTAGAGCAAAGGTAACGTCCACTGGCGGGCTCTCATCACCGTACCGAGTCTGGAAATGATGGATGAGTGGTACCGAGCCATGCAAAGAGCACTCCCTACAGGCACCCTCACTCGACAGTCTCCCGAGTTTTACGGGACGACCATGAAAAAGTCGAACTTGGAAGATGAACCGCTAATGTTGTTCGCGAGTTCTTAAACTGGATAACGTTCTCACTTCTCCATAATGTGGACGGACCCCTCTACCTCCCGTTCTATAACAGACATGTCGTCGAGCATGTTGGCGGAAACTCTTATGTCAACCCCTAGTCTCTCCCATTGTCCGACAGTGTTACCTACTAAATAACTGTGCAGAATCTTTATACGCTTGAAAAGCAATCCGTCAGTGTTCTGGTACGCAAGAGGAAAGGTCGTTCTCTGTCAAGGGTGGACGCACCAAGTTCCGCATCACTGGGAGAGATACTGATAAGAATGCTTTCTAGATTAAGGGAGATTCTATATCGATCTCGCCTGTCGAAGGCAGAAACCTTTTCGTATCGATTACCACTGATTGATTGCTTGTCGTCGACTCAAGCGGTGCCGATTTCAAGTTTGGTGAGTTCAAGTACGCCTTTCATTCTGGGGGATGCGAAAAAGAGACTTGAGTGAAGAGAGTCTATGGTGATAGCGAAGAGTGGGAGCTTGTGTCCTAGAAACCCTGACACCTATCATGTCCACAAGCGCCGCAGATTAATTGTTCTTTCTATGAGGTTTTGAGTCTTTCAAATAAAGGAGACAAAGGAGAAAAAAGGTTTTAAGATACGCAGGGTCTTACTCTGCCCATAACCATTATCTTCTGATGCATAGCTAAGGCTTACCCTACTGCCCTCTAGAGAAGTAGCAGGTTGGTCAACAGGATATTGTCTTCATAACAACCTAACGAACGCATCCAAGTGGGTATGTAATACTGAGAGTAGAATGGGCACTAACTCAGAGTGCGTTACCTTGATCAAAAATAGGTAGACCTATGTCAGAATCCTGAGATACCCCATAGGAGTCCCCGTTTCTCCCAGAGAAGTAGATAGATGGTAGAATAAGCAAAATTTATACTTCCTTCAAGACAACCCTAGTATTATGAGCAACCTCAAGGGTCTAAGCCTTCCATCATCATGCCTACTCGGATGCTAGATTCATCGAAAACATACACCTTGCCCCGTCATCTAATACATCCACCAGGCATATCGCTAAAGGTAAAAATCAAAATGAAGTCCTTGAAGAACTAAATGTTAACTATTTTGGACCTGTTAGAAGCCACTAGGAAAACGAAATCTTGGTATGAAAAACAAGTTTGTATAAAACCGTTCAAACAATGTTCTACATTGATTATCTATTTTGCCTGTCTTTCTACTCCAAATTTGCGTCATTAGGATAACTAACCATAAGTCCTTCCAAATCTGATTCACTGGACCTACCTACATCTTCGAACGGTTGTATACCCATAAGAATCACTATACTAACCAAAGCACATGGAAATAAGATGTATTTAACTTGATAACTCAGCAAATTGTTCATTCTGTTTTGGTTAATTATGCAGAAAAGTAGTTTTGAAAGGAGTAATGTGAGCCCCAGTTGGAAAATTGGGAATCCCCATGGGCAGGAGTAGAGGGTTCATGGAACTTCCATGGGAGTACAGGAATGAGAGTTGCGAGTTGAAGAGGTCTAATCCCTAGTGCACAAGATTCAGCTGAGCGATTTTCCCCCTTGTACCTAAGCCTATGTGTAGTATGTTGCTTTAGATTGCAGACAAAGTGCATCACGATTATTGTAGTTGCATTGAAGTCATCCTAAGATACTAGAACTCCGCTACTAACTGCCAATTGCAGAACAAAAACCGCCTATATATCTCCCTGAACGACGACAACTAAATAGTATTCCGAGACAGCTGCTACCCTGGGTATCTTACGGAACCACCGGAGCCTGCCGACCTGGGACCAAGGTATATCGGAGATCAAAAGTACTGGAAGCTGGACAGATTAGCGAACTACTCTTTATCAACTTATATGAAAATTTTGAGCCCACAATAATACAAAATGTTAGCTTATCAGAGACGAGTCCAAGACTGTAAGCTCTGACTTCTTTCACACTAATAAATTTTGCTGATAATATTCTAGACAATGATAAACCTGGTTATTCGAAGTACAGGTAACAAAGATTTTTATTCAGTTAATTATTCAATTGTATAGTTCTCTACACGTGGTCTAAACACTCCCCCAGCAGAAACAAAAAATTGCAATTCCCGAATGACAGTTGCCATGTTTCCGGTGCATTCCTCCAGTAGCATAAGTTGTCGGCCGATCCATCATGCCGAAGAATAGACATTCTGCGTCCTTTGAGAGAGGGCATTCCCGGTCATTTGTGCCTCTATTATGCTACCGGTGGATGGCCCGGTGTGTGTTGTTAGCTGTTTGATGGTTTTTAGTAGCTGAGAGGGTTATTAGATTGATAGAAACAGTGCTTGTAGTAATAATCAGTCTAAGCAAGTCGCCTGCACAAGGCTCTGGGGCACAGCGAGCCGCCAGTTGATCGGTTGGATGCATAGCTGCCCGATAGCGATTGATATATCGTGACTAGCTCGAAATATCGGTAAAGTATGCAATCCATAAATCCCATTGGTCCCGCATCAAGGACACTACATTAAAATCTTAAGTGTTCTTGAATACCTTGTCACTCACGCTCTGTAGTGGAGATACCCCTGCTATTTAGTACCGGATTCTAGGGATAACACGGGCACAATGGTTTTGTCCATCAACTGTTCAATACTCAATCAGTGACCATCACTGCACCTTCCGGCTGGGAGTCCCCGTAGATTTCAGGCCAAGATTTGATTTATGAAGACGCTGGAGTACACGGCAGTTTCGTAGCACCGATTTTATATTAGTATCTCCGGCTGTCGATTCACTGGCAAATTATCCTGCGAGCCAAAGCCGGAATTATGATCTTAGTAGTGTCGAAGATTAGTTCGGGTGTTCTTGATTGTTTTATATCAACATGATGTGCGGAATTGAGTAAATGATCGAGTATAGTGCCATTTGAACCGGAACCAAAAATGTATACAACCGGGGCCACAATGACATCTACGTACTTTCGAGCCGCAGTGACACCCTTCGAGAGGTCGGATGAGCTCCGTGATCGTGTGCACAAAGGTGTGCTAACGCTTTCGCACGAGCCAACACGCTATAGTCGATCGTCCCGCTAGCTATACATGCAATGCAATTGCTTGATGAGCTTCGACGCAATGATGATGTTACGGACAGGACCCACTACCCCGACTCAAGAGGGGACAAAGATCTGTGTACTCGATAACTTGCTGGCTCTTCTTCCCAGGTGAGTGGGATGGATACACATGGGAACCACACTGCAATGGCCAATTTGGAATCTGTGGACGATCCGATCTTCGGTATGTACCCGCTCTTATTGGGTCAGTGAGACTAGTCCATGAATTGGCGATGTTGGTGGCCCCTAGTCCCGAGCTTAACCAAGGTATTACGAGCGTTTTACGTCAATTGGGATCGGTCGATCGAGGAACAAATAGATCGATTTGATGCTATTTTAACAGAAACAATGCAGCTGGTAAGCGAAGCAATTACCGAATTTGCGTTTGCCCATTGAGCAGAAGCTCCTTCCGTCCGATGTCATAAAGATATATATATATTGGTCGATCAGAGGGAGCTACCCACAGAATCCAATCCCCTACTGTGACTGTGATGCATGTGTCCATGCTTTTTGGTGCCTTGACTTGAGTAATGTTCCTGTAAGCGTGCGATAAGTTCCTCGGTTATTGTAGTGCGATTGGCACGGGTATTTTTGCCACTTTCTGTTTCAGTCCCGCCACTTGAAATCTTCTCTCACGAACAAAAGTAGTTGCATTCACTACCTTCCTATTCGGTACACTCACTATTCGCCCAATTGCGTAGGTTTGCGGCGGATAATTATGCTACTTCAAGGGTAGAAGGATCTAGAACCGTTGATGACTGAGTCGCAAGGTCTTTCCACTGGCTCAATCTGTTTGTCATGTACTATGTAGAGTAAGTTAGAAGCGTAATGCAGTACGTACTTTTTTCAGACTACGGGGACGAGTAAGCATCACGATAGGGACAAAGAAGACAGGTCCTAGCAGGGCTCTAGCCCCATGTGAAGAGATTGCGGTGTTACAATTTCAGTCAGCCAGGTTGAGCGGTTCATCCAATTGGAATGGATTCGGGAAATTTTTTCGGTGGGGACCAAGTGTGGTAGGTGTACCTCTTTACATCTTGGCATACAGCCGCCTTGGCGTGGTCACGGGGAGGGGCTAAAACGACGCCATTGAGATGCATGGAAAAGCGATCGGCCACCAACTAAATCTGCCCACAGGGCTGATTGGGTGTTCATCAGGATGTGATGATTGTTGTTCTTCCCCGTTTGGGGTTTCTTGCAACAGACGTATCTGGTACATCAATCTCTTCTAACAAACATCCACCAGATTTACTGGAAATCATGAATGACCACCTCAGTGGAATGAAGGTCAAGAATGGATCAACGGAGGGATTCCAGCGACATTCCCAGGCAACCCCCCATTCAAGTCTTTCAGCTGAATGTTAATAGTCCGGGAACCGCACTATCCTAATCGATGGTGAAACACGGGTGCCCCATGACGGTGCCTGGAATGGCCTGAGGCGTTTTTATTTTTACTTTTTGACTTTTGTTGTTATTATTATTTTTCGAATTTTTTTGGGTCCTGCCCTGGCGGTGGCCCTGAGTCCGTTCCCTTGGTACGTCGTGTTTGGTCTTCTCATATTCTCACTTCAATATTTTTCCCACTTCTGTTTCTCTTCCTCTCTCCCACTCACTCCTCTACGCACGATCGATTTGACTATCCTTCCTTTGTCTCGTATCAACCCACCGGTCTTTACTATCCTTCCTCTCCCGCTCCCTTTCCCTCTTAGTGGAACACCTTCGTTTATTCGAATTAATCTGTTGATCTTTACCTTCTTCACTCACTTTTGGGTGCTTGGTTCGACCCACCACTCCCCACAAGAACCAGTGGGATTGACATCTAGAATCTTTCTTGATGCTTGCCATTCGATAACCTAAACCAACCGATTCTTGGAGTCGCTCGCGCGCAGTTGGTAATTTTACCCCTCATTGGGTTGTCGGCCAGCGTCCGCTCTTTTAAATATAACGGGCTAGTCCGCCCCAAAGGCTTTCTCGTTCTTTAGCTCTCATGTCGACTCGACCTGGACTCGCTGAAAAGCGACTGTCAGCACATCGATTCCAACAGATCCCAGACTACTCGGCCGACGGGATGGCCAACCCAAACGATGTCACCATCGACATCCCCCTAGGCAATGTCCCCAGTCGGGGGCAAACCGGCGCTCGCAAGACGAGCATCAACACCATGAGCCCAGATCCAAATTTGTATGAGTCCCCAGGGCAGGATGGGAACGGCAATGCGGGTGAAAAGGAGGGCTTAGTCCCTGGACCAGGGCCTGGCCGTCGCAGGCGGATCGACTCGAACCGCGCGCGGTCGACAGATGATCCAGAAGATGGGACATTGACCCGCATGGGGCGCATATACCAAGCCATCTTCAACTTCTCCATCGTCACGAGATACTTGATTTATGTAACTCCCCTTGCGCTCTTGATTGCGATCCCGATCATCGTAGGAGCGACAGTCCGTCAGGATACGAGAATTGGAGGCGTACCCCTCCATTGGTTTTTCACTTGGATCGAGGTCGTCTGGTTGAGCTTGTGGGCGTCCAAGCTGGCGGCCCATTTCCTCCCTTATCTCTTCCAGTTCCTCGTCGGTATCGTCAGCTCCGGCACGCGGAAGTACGCCTTGATTCTCCATAGTTTGCAATATCCCATTGCAACGGTGATCTGGGCAGTGATATCATTGGTCACATTTTTACCTGTATGTCCTGCCGGCGATTCATTGATAGGAGCCTCGCTAACCACTTTCCGCCGTTTAGATCATGACGCTAAATCCAGTAAAAAAGGCCGAGAATGATACCTCGGCTAAATCCTGGGAGAAAACCATTAAAAACATTTTATTTGCATTGCTAGTCTGCAGTCTCATCTTCCTTGCGGAGAAGGCGATGGTCCAGCTGATCTCCATCAGCTATCACCGAAAGCAATTCGACACCAAGATCAAGGAATCGAAGCGAAACATAACGCTTATCGGCGAGCTTTACGAAGCTTCCCGCAGTATGTTTCCAATGTACTGTAAAGAATTCCGTGAGGAAGATTCGGCCATGACCGACCTGATCGCAAGCAAGACAAAGGGAATGCCGCGCTCCGGATCTGCTCCCCTGCGACTGATCAGGGAAGTTGGGCAAAATGTCGGCCGGATTGGTGACAAAGTGACGGCGGCATTCGGTGATGTAGCGCAAGAGCTCACGGGTAAAGAAGTCTTCAATCCAACTTCAGCGCGCTCCATTGTCACTTTGGCTTTGGAGCGTCGGAGGTCGTCCGAAGCCCTTGCACGCCGGATCTGGATGTCATTCGTCATTGAGGGCCGAGAAGCCTTGTATTACGAAGATATCGCCGAGGTATTGGGTGCTGGAAAGGAGGCCGAGGCGGAGGAGTGCATGAACGTTCTGGACCGCGACGGCAATGGTGATATCAGTCTGGACGAGATGATTCTCGCTGTTGGGGAAATTGGGCGGGGAAGGAAGTCATTGAACCACAGCATGCATGATGTGGACCAAGCAATTCACGTCCTTGACAATCTTTTGATGACGATCGCGTTCGGCATCAGCATCCTAGTCTTCGTCTCTTTCGTCACCAGCGGATTCGGCACCGTGATTGCTGCCGGAGCCACCTCTCTTCTGTCTCTGAGTTTCGTCTTTGCCACCACTGCCCAAGAAGTTCTTGGTTCATGTATCTTCTTATTTGTGAAACACCCATTCGACGTTGGTGATCGGGTTGAAATCGACGGCAAACCATATACGGTGGAACGGATTTCATTGCTCTTCTCGGTCTTTTGTAGTGTGACCGACCGTCGAACCACCCAGGTACCGAACGTTGTGCTCAACACACTTTGGATCGACAACTTCACCCGCTCCAATGCCATGCACGAGACATTGACCATTCCAATCAAGTTTGACACTAATTTCTCTGACATTCAATTGCTCAGACAGGAGATGGAGGCATTCGTGCGCGACAAGGAGAACAGCCGTGATTACCAGCCTGATGTCAATGTCGATGTGTCCGGGGTGGGTGATATGGACAAATTGGAGCTCTCCGTCAGCATTTGCCACAAGTCCAACTGGGCCATTGAGTCCATTCGTGTTGCCCGCCGCTCGAAGTTCATGTGTGCATTGGTTGCAGCTGTTCGCAAGATCCCCATTCGCGCCCCTGGTGCAGCCGATGAGGCACCTGCGGATGAGGACAACAACGATAAGCCAGACGGCGATGACAAAGACAGCTTCAACGAAAAGAATGCTGTGGCTGGATTAACCGCTACAAGCAACCACCATGACCCGACGATGCCCTACGGAGATTCGAGATCAAGCGGATTCGACCTGGGTCGGGACTCTGGGTCCTTGAGCCGTCGCGGAGGCGGTGCCTCAAGTAGCTCCCACAGCCACGGCACCTTCGTTGATCAAGGTTCCACTGGCGAACCCGACGCCTTTCAAACCCCGACTGTCTCCCCACGAAAGGATCAGTTGACCGTACCCTATGGCACCCTCGCTCGTGAGCCATCCACCGGCCGCCGCAAGGCCAGCAGCCAAAGTGCGCAAAGCACACAAACCACATACCCTACCGCCACCGGCGGCGTTCCCATCCTTCAAGCACCAGTGCCTCCCCGGCATTCTGCTACTGCCTCCACTGCTCAACCACCCGCACCACCACCAGTACCAGCTTCGGAGTACCACAACTACTATGACTCGCACGACAGTCCGTATGACTCCAGCCAGCGGTATGAGCTCCCCTCCATGCGGGAACCCACACAGGAGGGCTACGGTGAATATCCTTCGCCGCATATGCAGCAGCAGTCTCCGACAAACACTCAACACCCTACAGGCGACCAGATGCCAGGCGCATTCCACTCGCGAAACTCTCAGTATGGAGCCAACAATCGGTAAATAAAATACAAAACAACACAAATCAAAACAGGAGGATGTAAACAATCCAGGACGGTATGAATATTTTATCTTTAGCAATGAATCTGGGGCGTCATGTAACACCAGCTGTGAAATTATTTATGGAAAAAATGAATGCGTGTACGATGTCTCTTCCAATCAGCGATATGGATGAGCGATTTGCTTTTGATTCACCAGAATTCACGAAAGTAGTCCTTAACAATTGGAGATTATTTTCTTGATACATAATTAAACCATATGTCTATCGTACAGTTGCCGACCTCAGCAAAAACTCCATGTAATCATAGAGGTATACCACCATATCATCCAGCGCACCGAAGTGGATTGATTAGATAGATTACTTCGTCTCTTTCCACGGATAAGAAACAGGATCATCCTTCCTCACCCAAATCTTCGACTTCCGCTTATTGACCACATGTTCCACAAACACCTCCCGAGTATACTGCGCCTTGAACTTGCGAATCCACCGCGGATCCCAGAGCTCGCTTGCAATGCCCAGATCCTTACAGCAGCGCACTAGCGCGTTAGACCGACACCCCTCTGTAGCAGTCGGGATACCGTCCGGCGAGAAATAATCCTGTTCGCCGCGAGCGACGGAAACAAGCCTATACACATAGAGACCCCATATTAGCCATAGATCGAAAACCCTTGAAGGGAGCAGAAAAAGAGACATACCTCCCATTACAAACCAAAGCATACTCCCTCGTCACCGTCTTCGGCGTAACAATACTCTCACTTCTAGGCACAAGTCCCCACCCGCCAGGCCCAAACGCCCGGTTCAAAATCCGCCGGTACTTAATCTCAGGCAAATACAGTATCCCATCAGGCTTAATCTCGACTTCTGCCGGGTCGGTCTCTGCGAGCAATATATCCGCCGCTTCCTTTGGGAATGGCGCCGCGGAGAGGCCGTGGAAGGAGCGGGTCCAGTCGATTTTCTCTTCGGGGGTTGTTTCGAGCTCGAGGGGTTTGTCGGAGAGGCCGGTTTTGGAGATGTTGGGGGTTGTTTGGTGGGTGGGGGTTGGGGAGAGGATTTTTGTGACGCGGTCCTGTTGAGTTGCGGGGGTGGTTTGTGGCTGGGTTGCGGTGAGGGATTTGGGGGGTGAAGATGGTTGTTGTTGCTGTTGTTGTTTGGGGGTGGTTGTTTGGGTGATGGTGCGCTTGGTGAGGTGTTGTTGGGGGATACGGGGTGAGGTCAATGGGCGTGTGGTGGTGAGTACGCTCTTTTGGAGGAAGGTTTTCTCTGCTGCCCGCAGGGAGCGGGAGAGCTGAGGGAGGGACATGGTTTGTGGATTGGGTGCGGAAGTTGAAGCTGTTGGAGATGCGGAGTTGAAGTGGAAATCCAGAGCGTACGGTGTCGTCTGCTAGTGTCACGTGATGAAAGGGGTTTGTTTCGAGAGGGGATTGAGGTGCGATTATTCTTTTATATTACATGGTACAAGGCATGGTATACTAGTATATAGGGGGTTCTAGAGGCAGCCGATATTCCGTCGTAACAGGCTCAAGCGTCCTTGGTTTGGGTGCGCCGGTCGTTGCCATTGCGCTTCCAGCATTCGCGGAAGATCTCCATCTGCACGATTCGGCGCACGTTAGCAATTATTCGTATCGAAAGACCTCAATTGTGGGAGGTAGTGGTCGATAACAAGGAACATGTACACATGAGACAGGATCGCAATGATGTCCATGAATAACGGGCGGTGGTGTTGGGAAGTAATGCCTCCCATCGCGGAAAACCCAACGACTCAACTGACCTCTTTCTTGCACGCCCGCCAGTCCTTTTTTGCAAAGTAACAGTCGTTCATTTTGTCCTGCTCCACTAGAGAGGGGTCAGTCCAGCAATCTTAAAGGGCCCCCCCATCTGGATTGCAGCCCACCTGAGCAGCCCGTGCTGAAGATCCGCTTATCCCTGAACGACAGATTCCCCGCGTCAGTTCGTTCAACAGTCATTGATTTCTCCGCAGTGAACGTTGGGTCTTACCACTCATCCGGCTCGTCGTCATCCACATCCACAACTACTCGGGGGTTCTGCTCTTTTGGTGACATTGTGATCGCTGAGAGATTTTCTGAAGAATTAGAGGGTCGGTAGTTGTTTGTGAAGAGATATTCAGTCGGAGGTTATCCTGTCAAATTCCGAGATGACAACTGCGAGCCCCAACCTCACGGGGAAGAAGGTCAACGTTCTTGTCTATTCCGGTGCGCCCCTTACTTGAACCAGAATAAGACTCCAATTATACTAATTATTTCACTTCGTCCCAGGAAACGGAACCACCGTTGACTCCGTCCGCCACTGTCTCTACACTCTCCGTCGCCTGCTGGCCCCCCACTATGCCGTGATCCCCGTGACAGCCGACATGCTCATCAAGGAGCCCTGGACCCTCACCTGCGCCCTACTAGTGATTCCCGGAGGAGCCGATCTAGGCTACTGTCGGGCCCTAAATGGCCCAGGCAATCGCAGAATCGAACAATTCGTTCGCCGCGGAGGCGCCTACTTGGGTTTCTGTGCGGGGGGCTACTACGGCTGCAAACGGTGCGAGTTTGAGGTCGGCGATAAAACCTATGAGGTGGTCGGGGATCGCGAGCTGGCTTTCTTCCCTGGTATTTGCCGGGGGTGCGCATTCCCAGGTTTCGTCTACCATAGTGAGGCCGGTGCGCGCGCAGTGGAATTGAAGGTCTCGAAGGAGGCTTTGAATGCGGGGATCGTGCCGGAGAGCTTCCGGTCGTATTACAATGGCGGTGGTGTGTTTGTCAATGCGCCCTCGTATGCGGATAAGGGGGTCGAGGTGCTTGCCAGCTATGCGGAGGAGCTCAATGTCGATTCGGGATCGGGGGCGGCCGCTGTTGTTTACTGCAAAGTGGGTGAGGGGGCGGCGGTTTTAACGGGGCCTCATCCTGAGTATGTTTTCCTGGTTGAAAGGAGTGGTGCGCGAGACTAATATGTTTAGGTTTGCTGCTGTGAACCTCGATAGAAAGGCCGGTGGTCGTGAATATAGCAAGCTGGTGGACGCTCTCGCTGCAGATGACAGGTCGCGGACGGATTTCTTGAAGGCTTTTTTGATAAAGCTGGGATTACAGGTCGCTCAGGATACTACGACAGTGCCGTCGCTTTCTTCATTGCACATGTCCTCCTTGAACCCAGCTGATACTTCTAAGATTCTTTCGTCGTTGCAGGAACTCATTACCACTGATGGCGAGGACCGGTTCTTGAAAGATGAAAATGACACTTTTCGCATAGAAAAGCCAGAAGCCTGGAATATGGAATCGCTACAGGGAGCCCTCCCGAATGACTCAAAAGATGAGCCGGCTCAGGCGGAAGAGGGCATCGTCGATTACAATGCAATCATCAAACACCTAGTGATTCATGAGGACGTACCGTCGTCGAAGATGACCCCCTATTTCAATCATCATGCTTTCTATGCCAACCTCCGAGAGTACCAATCCCAGCAAAGAGAGGGGGCAGCAGAGTTTGGTTCAAGCATTATCTACGGGGAAGTTGTCACAAGTACCAACACCATTTTGGAGAAGTGAGTCGTCTCTCTAAACGGTAGTGGCAATTATTGACCAGCCTAGAAATCCTAAGCTCCTGCGCAAACTACCACACGGCTTTACAGCTACCGCTACTACACAGGTCGCAGGAAGGGGTCGAGGCTCCAACGTCTGGGTGTCTCCGGCCGGCTCCCTCATTTTCTCCACGGTTGTTAGGCATCCAATGGAGAAGATGCAATCTGCGCCGGTCGTCTTCATCCAGTACCTAGCAGCCATGGCAGTAGTGCAAGGTATCAAGAGCTACGACAAAGGTTTCGACAAGCTGCCCATTAAGCTGAAATGGCCAAATGACGTCTGTAAGTTGGGAGTGGTCCTAGGTATGATTCAGTAGGCTAATTGAAAAGATGCTTTGGATCCCGAAAACTCGGAAAAGGGTCGCTATACGAAGATCAGCGGCAATTTGGTCAATTCACACTATTCGGCTGGTGAATATATCTCGGTCGTCGGCATCGGCGTCAACGCGGCCAACGCATCGCCGACTACATCTTTGAACGCGCTGGCCGCTCACTTCCTCGGCGACAAAACAGCGCCCTTCACTCTTGAAAAACTCTTGGCGCGGATCGTCACTACATTCGAGGAACTGTACACACGCTTCCTCCGGACCGGTTTCGATAAGAATTTCGAGGATATGTACTACGGCGACTGGTTGCATATGCACCAAGTCGTCACATTGGAGGAGGAAGGCGGCGCCCGTGCCCGAATCAAAGGCATCACTCGAGACTACGGATTGTTGCTGGCAGAGGAATTGGGATGGGATGACCGGCCGACCGGACGAGTTTGGCAGTTGCAGAGTGATAGCAACAGCTTTGACTTCCTTCGAGGATTGGTGAGGCGAAAGGTGTAGCCTAGACACGGCATAGCATAGCCATTATAGATGTACGTCACGGTTACAAATATAGAATCTGCAAAATTGACGGCGGTTACGGAATTACTATCTTTGTGGTGGCTGAGTAGTCAAGCAAGTGCCAAGGAGGCTTGGCCAACGGCCCTAGGACAAGGCTGAGCGGGTGTAAGAGTGGAATATGTGGATCCCATCGGTTATTACTCCGGCATCCAGAACATTGATTCTGCCGTCAACAAGCGTGTCGAACAATTTCATGTTAGCTCAGAGATAGAGTATCAATATGTAGGTCAGGAACAGAAAATCAGTCAGGGGCGAGAGCAACCGCGGATAATCCAAGCATCAACAAAAACTCTGATAAGCAAAGCGTAAGCAATAGTGCAATCCATTAAATTCCCTCACAACTAGTCTCACTCAAACGCAAATTTAGGGATTCGCCGATCATGTGCCCGGGATCATCAGGCACCAGGATTATTTATTAGTCGTCGAGATCCCTTTGGGCTCCATAAATTCTCTAACAATTCTTTTTTCAATCTCTAACTCCATACAACAAATCTCACTACTTCAACTCACCCTTCAATCCACTTCTTCTCGTCAAAATGTTCGGCCTGTCTTGGTTCAAGTCTTCCAAGGAGGAGGCTCCTAAGGAGGCCACCTGGAACCCCAACACCCTCACCATGGAGCAGCCTTCAAGCCCTGCTGCCCCGAACCAATCGCAGGTGGTAACTGAGCAGCCCGTACGTGACCTTTTTTATTTTTATTTTTATTTTTATTTTTTTTGGTTCTAATCGGCCTCTCTTTTTATCTCCCCCCTCATATCCCCCGTCTCTTTCTTCCCTCATCTATCTTTATCCTTTTTGTTCCCATCGTGTAACCAGCTAACACTTTCGCAGTCCTCCCAGGAACAAATGCAAATGAGCATCCGAGGTGGTGGCGGCGGTGGCGTCTGCTGTGGAATGTGAGTCTCCCCCATGACAGCCCCTAGGTCATTGATATAGCGGACAAAGAGCTAACAAAGAACCAACACAGTTGCGCCGGTCTGGCTTGCTTCGAGTGCTGTGAAATCTGCTGCTAGAACGTCTTGACCATTTTTTGATCAATCTTCGACATCAGAGGCGCCTTGACCCTTCATGATGTTTACGCGACTTCCCTTCGTGTCGAAGGTTAAAGATACCCGGAGTTACTAAACTTGCTATGTTGAATGTTCATGCTATATGTGAAATAGATACGGCGTGAGATGGTCTCCTGCTGGATAATGAGAATTTGATTTGATGATACTGCGATCTGAGCCTCTCGGTGTCTTGGTTATGTGGGGTACATGCATGCTTCTCCTACCGTATAGTAATTGGCACATTTCATTGCGTCAAGTCTTGAGAAAGGGCATGCAAAAGGTCGTCACTTGGGCCCTTTCCTCGTCATCTTGCATACTCGAGCGATGCCACATGACGGGATGAATGGATAAAAGCGGATGGCATGTTTTGTGCAGTGATGACATAAGGCATGCAGGGTGCCATGAAGAGAAACAGGACTTTGTACTAGTGCCACTCTGTTATTGTACACAGTAGTACTCCATAGTAGATAGAATACTTTAGTAGTAGTACACATGTCACCGGACATCACCTGATATCAGAGAGCTTGATTGACTTTGTGGCGGTCGTATACCCCGACCTCTCTCCATCGACCATCTACTTTGATGCAACCCATGGACAGTGCGCACCAGATGACTATCAGCCGTTACTAATTAATCGGTCACTCCGATCAGGTTCTACACCGACTTGGGAAGCCACAGCCTACGCCGACAGTCTCCGGCCGTGTAGTCCCCTACCACTGACCTCACAAACACGAGCCCCCTAGTCGATAATTACCCAAGCCAAGAAAGGATCTGCGTGTCTGTCACGCCCGAAGTGGATTATGGATCATCAAAGGTCGCCTATCGGCATGAGCGACAGTATGACGCGGTGGGACAAGGACCCGTCTCAGATTAAGCGAATGACTGGAGAACAAATGGAAATCACTTTGTTTCTTCATGCAGCAATAGTGGGTTTATAGTTTCAGCCAATGTTACTTGTCTACTACATGCTCTGGACCAGGGTGCGTCTCCGCTCGCACCTTCCACCCTCGGTGATGATGCTATCTTCCGAGGTCCTTTGAGAGCTGCCTAAGATACTAGTAGGGGCTAAATATTGCCGTGCATCCTCATCAACGCCCGCTCGGCTGAACCGTTTCTGCAACTACAGGAAAAGAGACGACTATCATGGTTCCCCTTCTCGTCCTGGCCGCCGTCGCGGTCGTTCTTCGTCTCCTCTGGTCGATCCTCATGAGACTTCGCCATGTCCAGAATGCTCGCAAGTGGCGCTGTGGTGCTATTCCCTCCTATCCCAGTGATATCCTGGGCATCAGTACGCTGAAGGAAGTTCTGCGTGCCGATAAGGAGAAGCTCATCCCCGTGTTGTCGCAACAGCGTGCGGAGAAGATGACTGCCCGTGAGGGGAGATATGTTTCGACATTCCGCTTCCGCCAAGTGGGAAGAGAGCTCATCTTCACATCTGATCCGAAGAATGTACAGGCGCTTTTGGCGACGCAGTTCAAGGATTTCGAGCTTGGGCAGTCAAGAAGGAACGCCTTGCATTCGCTTCTCGGCTCTGGCATTGTAAGGTTACCTCTGATTCTTCGCGGGATCTGCCATGACTTCAAGGCAAACAAGTCGCATCACAACTAACGCAACCGCCATCCTCAGTTCACAACAGATGGCGAAGCCTGGTCCAGATCCAGATCCCTTCTCCGACCACAATTCACCCGCGACCAGATCAGCGACCTCGACCTGGAAGAACGCCACGTCCAAAATGCAATGGCCGGCATGCCCGTCGACCCGTCAACCAAATGGACCCCCGAAGTCGACATACAATCCATCTTCTTCCGCCTAACCATCGACTCAGCCACCGAATTCCTCTTCGGCGAGAGCGTCGAAAGCCAAACTGCAGCCCTAAGCGGCGGTAAAATCGCCGAAGACAAATTCCCCTACTACTTCGACCGAGGACAATGGTACGCAGCGCACCGCGCACGCTTCGAGAAGCTCTACTGGATCGTAAACAACAAAGAAAGCCGCGAAACCGACAGCTTTGTCCACGCCTACGTCGACCGATTCGTCCACGCCGCCCTCCAAGCCGTCAAAGAGGGCAAACCCACCCAGACCGAAAAGTCCAACTACGTCTTCCTCCACGGCCTCGCAGCCGTAACCCAAGACCCCATCGAACTCCGCTCTCAACTCCTCAACATCCTCCTCGCAGGCCGAGACACCACCGCCTCCCTCCTAAGCTGGTGCATCCTCCTCCTCGCCCGCCACCCCGAGATCTTCCAGAAACTTCGCGCCGCCATCCTCTCCGACTTCGGCCCCTACACCACAAACCCAAAGAACATCACCTTCGCCTCCCTCAAATCCTGTCGCTACCTCCACTATTTCATGAACGAAGTCCTCCGCCTCTACCCCATTGTCCCAGGCAACCGCCGCACCGCAACAAAGGACACTACCCTCCCTCGCGGCGGCGGCCCAGACGGCCAGGAACCTGTCTACGTCAAGAAGGGCCAAAGCGTCGCTTACAGCGTGTTTGTCACACACCGGCGGAAGGACTTCTGGGGCGAAGACGCGGAGATCTTCAACCCGGATCGCTGGGAGGATCTGAAGGTTGGATGGGAGTATTTGCCGTTCAACGGGGGGCCGAGAATCTGTATCGGGCAGCAGTTTGCACTTACGGAGGCGGGGTATGTGCTTGTACGGCTTTTGCAGCGGTTTGATCGGATTGTGGATGTTAGGCCTGGGACGGAGGCGAGGTTTGGGCTTACGCTTACTAGTGCGCCAGCTGAGAATGTAATTGTGAGGCTTAGGGAGGGGTCTTAGATTGTTGTGTTTGGTTGGAGGTTTATGAGATATGGTTTGATTTGTATCTTTAGTTTTGTTCTAGGCGGGTGAAGTTGTTTGAGCGTGTTGTGTTAGCTCTGTTGCATGTTGGCACCATTCACCGCTCTATTTAATATCCTTATGTGAAAACTGTGAGGAGCATGATATAAGCTCTTATTGACGACTGAAGCCGGTAATATGTACAAATGAAGTGAAGAAATCGATCCACGAATTTTATCCAATCAACTAACCGCTTTTCACCCGCTACTGGAAGCATTCATTCCATCCTAGATACACTGGTGGTAGTAGGGGTTCTGCTTGACGCAGGTGTATCCGCTCACACAGGTCGTGGAACCGGTGTAGTTGATTCCTCCGCACTGCTGATACTGGGGAACAGCGCTGGCCGAGCTGCTAGGCGCCGCGGATCTGCTGGCGGTCACGGTGACTGTGGTGCGGTATCCGCAGGCGGGCTCAGTCGAGAGTGCAGTCGGGACGCTGGTTGTGACGGCGCTGGAGGCAGTGCTAGCTGACTCGGATGTGGGCTGCGGGGCTTGGTGGGACACAGTGGTGGGTGTGGTGGTGGAAGCCTCCGAGGTAGAGGTTGAGGAGACGGCTTCGACGGCGCTGGTGGCGGTGGTCGAGGCAGTGGCAGAGGTAGTCTCGGAAGCGGAGGTAGTGGTCGAGGCGACGGCGGTGGAGGATGGGGATGCAGAGGTGGTGCTGGAGCCGGAGGCGTCGACGAAGTACTTCTTCAAGATGGGGAGGTAGGTCGAGTAGGCCGGTCCGGAAGAAGGCTCGATGCTGTACATGTATGTTCCCCACCAGGGGCCGGCGGACCACCATTCGGCGCCCATCCAGACGTCGGAGTTGTCCGACATGTACGAGAGGAGACCCTCGACGGCATCTTCGCACTGCGAGTTGACACCGCCGGCGAATTCACCCAGGAAACCCTTCTTGTTGTTGTTCTTCAGCCAGGTCGTGGCGGTCTGCAGCCTTTCCTTGCCAATCGTCGAGCTAGCGCAGGACTCGGAGGTACCAGATCCGTCCGAGTCGAGGTACTGGTGCATCTCGTAGACGATCTTGTCTTGAGGGTCGGTCAGACCCTTGAGGTTGTCGTTGGTGTCGGCCCACTTCCAGGCTCCAGAGTACGAGTTGCCCTCGACGAAGATGTACTGTGTCTTGGCTCCGGCCGCGCGAATACCGTCAATTGCGGCCTGGTTCAGGCTGAGGACGAGGGACTGTTCCATGTCGTGGTACTCGTTGTCTGGGGATGTTAGGATTGAATTGCAATGGGCCTGGTGGTTTCGGTGTCTTACTGGTATCGAAGATGACCTTCTCGTTTGATGCGAATTCGCCAGCAACAGTCTTCCAGAAAGTTTGGAAGTCAGAGGTAGAAGTGATGATACTTCCAGAGCTGCGTAATCGTTTAGCTTCGAGATCTTCAGCAGTTTTCTCGACAGGAAAAGATCTTACTATCTTCCGTAGTTGTGGGGATCGAGAACGGCGTAAGCACCGCTGTCGGTGACGGCCTGGACAGTCTGCAAAAGCATTAGCTCAGATATCAATTAACTTAGGTTGTTATGTCGAAGCATACAGATTTCAGGTCCTTCAGATAGGTCGAATCTGGAGTGCCAGTCATCGAGGTGGGCACCAAACGCTCCATGAGGAAGGGAATACGGAAGACGTTCATTCCATCGCTCCTCAGAGTCGCTATCTTGGAGGTATCAGGCCAGGTGTAGTCGGTGCCCAGTGTTCCTGGGATGCTTGATCCGAACTCAGCGCCCGATTCGCTAACGCCGAACCCTATGGCTATTGGTTAGTTTCTGATGGTTGCTAGATTTCAAGCACAAACATACAAGTAAACCCTGAGCCACGCTTCTTCATCTCACGTGTAGGATACGCATGCACCAGGCCTGCAGCGCTGGCTGCCATGATCAAGTTACCGATTCTCATAGTGAATGAATGAATGTATACCGAGCTCGTCGGAGTAGAAATGAGTGACTAAAGAGTGACGAAAAGAATGACAAAACGAATGAATGGATGACAAGAACCGGTCTTGAGCTTGGAGTGTTAGGGAACAGTCAGAGAACACGCCCCGGGTCATACATCTTTATATTCTTTCGGCATATGAAGGAGACATCCTCTGATGTCCGGTGATTCCGCCAGTCTCCACAACAATCTCAGGAAGAACTTCTACCGTGGAAATTCTACAGCGATTCTGAGACAACTAAACTGTGGGCTGATCCTGGATCCATTCTCACAGTATGCACGATGCCTAAGACGGAACAGGTCCCCGAGCACCCCGTGGGCCAACCAAGTTGTTGCCTGCTGGATATATGAAGAGGCGCGTGTGCTCTAGTCGGCGACCTTAATCTATTTCCAGGGGAATAACGACCCGGAAAACGCGCCAGGAACCATTGAGAAAAGCACGATGATGCTAGTGGCAGGTCAGTAAGCCACAAAAGCCCAAGAAAAGCACGGCGTCATCTCCAATTTCTCTAAATCACAGGTTTGTGGAACCGGTGGAAATGAATGAAGCTGCGGCGCCAGTAATGGATTCCTTAGGGCACGCCTAACCATTCGAAATCGGGAATAGGCCAACAATCGAACAATACAGTGTGACGGAAATCCGATCATTCGCTCTCTCGGTGAAATTCAGGTAAATTACATATCCAGCGTCGTGGGGCTGGATGTATTATGAGCAAGATATGTGATTTAGATGAAACACAGAAAAGCTTCGCAGATTGGTGGAGGAACGTCAACCACTCCGTTATGGATGCTCGGTAAGTTCCCACGTTAGAAAAGTGGACGAGACCAGGGATTAGTTGAAGTCTTAGCAAAGCTTGTCTGATGAGATTGAAATAATGTGGATTGGCAAAGGACGCGATGCTTAACTATCGACTACTATGAGACATTAATTGTCAAGAACCAACCATGATAGGTTTCGATATTTGACTCGCTGTATCGAAGCTGGTTTGAGCACGGCGGATCTAGATGTTTTTCGGTGGCGGTGGATCATCGGTGGATAAATAATTACCGCTTACCGGTCGAATCTTATCACTGCAAGTTCAAGGGTATGCATAAAGCTATAAATTCGTTGCTAGAAACATCAGGCCTGGGTTATAAAGAGCACTCAGAAGCATGTGGTGGGATGGTATGTATATTGTCCGAGCCGAAGAAGACGGTGGAACGAGCTGGATACGGATATAACAGGGACGGACTAAAGATCCAATGAATGTTGCATGACTCGAGCGGCACCTGATCTGGCATTGCACCGATATGTGCAAAGGGGGTTTTGGTCGGCCCTTGCGTTAGTTAGGGTGAACAATAGTTTTAGTAAGTACATTAATTATACTAATCAGCTCTATTATTATGACTACTGTTACTGCGCCCTTCCGCCACGGCCGAAATCAACTCCGCGGTGCAATTTATTCTCAGAGAAACGACCGCAGATTGGAGTAAACAGTCATCATGTCATGGTGCTATGTACAGGAATGGGATCATCACAGCCAAAAAGGAGAATGAACAAGGGAAACATTCGAGACTATGATTGGGTGACCTGGAACTCATACGATCGGTCCCCTTTGCCAAGTGGAATCGGGTTCACCTCGTTGTCATAGAGGGTTCGTTCATAATACCTCACCCGTCCGTTATTGCTTACAAGGATAATGCTCTGCTTTTGGGTGCCGTACGCGCCATGTAAGTATGACTGGTCCAACTCATCACCCTGCTTGGCATCGGTCTTCGTTTTCTCCTCCGCCGC
Source organism: Aspergillus hancockii (assembly GCA_001696595.2). NCBI lineage: Eukaryota > Fungi > Ascomycota > Eurotiomycetes > Eurotiales > Aspergillaceae > Aspergillus > Aspergillus hancockii. Next base: position 42,389 of record MBFL02000274.1, read on the forward strand.
TACACCATCAGCGGTCCTCGCCGGTTCACCTTTGGTCCCAAGCAGGGGAATGAAAATACTCTTCCTAAAATGTGGCAGATATTCGTCGGCAGTGGCATCTTCGGACAGCTTAGGCAGCGAATTCGTGCTTAACAACCGGAGTAGTCTATCAATAAGTCCGTCTTCGTCCTCTCCCGCACCAACGTGTGCCCGAATAGCTTCTTCCATAAGCTTCTCGCCGTCGATGATCTTTGGCCAGGAGCGGTCGTCAAAATGCGTGTTGCTGAGCCCCACCGTCTGGCCTTTCTCTGAGGCCAGCCAGGTAACTTGGTCCATGTTGGACGAGCGGTTCGATACCACCGCCAATGGCTCATTGACATAGCCGCACACCAGGCTGAATCCACCGACATTCCTCGCCGTGGCACTTGCTACCATTGTCTGTGCAAAGTCGCGGGTAGATTGTCTAGGTTCAGGGGCGACTGTAAGCCAGCCGTTGACGATAGCACCTCGGCTTTGTGTCCCGGTAGCCTTCTCAGATGTGTCTTCGCGATAATTGGTCAAAATGGCAACCTTCCCTTCCTTGGTAACCCCCATCCATGTCCCTTGTGTGGCTCGCGCTAGGTCTCGGCCGCCTAAAATGTTGGAGTTTGGTTCAGGCCACCAATTAGCAGGTGATGTTGGTCGTCGAAGATATTCCTGGACACTGTTAGTCTCGGGCAGGTTGAGTGTTCAGCGAAAGGGACCGTTATAGCGTACATCCCTGTTGTCGAGAATGACAAGAGAATAAGACGGATGAGCTGTAGAAATTAAGGCGATACACATCGTAGCGTTTGGGAAGAGTCCAAGTTGTTAGCCGCAGATGTAACTGTTTAGACTGCTCGGTATAGTATGGCTGAGAGGGGTACTCCGTAATACTTGTGAATTGGAGTCTCCGCTTCTTGCTTGTGGGTGTTTTGGAATCTTAGTAAAGGGGGTTAAGTCGTTGAAGTATACCTAGAATATATATGAGCATAGAATTCTAAAAATATTGTTCAGATTGCCGAGTGAGAAGTGTTATGTTATGGGCCATGGAATGATCACACGAGCCACAGTATTGCTCGGGAGCTGAAGTCATCGGGCAGACACACTGCCGGCAGATTTCGCTCACCGCCTCATGGGACCCACTTCGAGTTCTTTCCTAAAATAGAATGCTAATCACGTGAGTGTGGTATTGGCCAACACTAGTAGTTCATGACTCAGCACATTAGTTGTTTGAGATGTCAAAATTCGATATGCGACACTCTCCTGCAGATACTAGAGTAATCCTACATTTATCTACCTCAAGGTCATCTCCATGATGAGCTATAATCTCGGACAATTCTGATTGGAGAAGTAAAGACACGTAGTAAGAGGACACGGAAGCGTAGCCAGAAGACCGTATGTTGGATACCAAACCCCATTCACCGCCTTAGTATGGAGGAGTTTCACAGTTCAACATTTGATAGCAAAACAACCACGTTGCTTCAACCAAATCGATACTTTATACCCTTCAGCAATTGATTCCAGGACCAGGATCTAGTCTATCTAGACTTTTTCAGCGGTTGACTAACCTAGATCCATGACGTCAGGAACCATGATTCGTCAAATGACTGCTGACCCTGACACCCGAAAGCGGTAAGGTTGCCCTAATGATTCTCCCAGCTCCAGCTGCTAAACTTGTATAAGTAATAGCGGATGGATCTCAGTAGGGCTGATCTTTCCTCAAGGCAACCGCACTCGTGTCATATTCTCCTTCTTTTCCTCTCCCCTAAATCTTCCCCTGCGAAATAACGACCACTCTCTCCTCTCTGTTTGCCATTGCGGCTGGCCGCTTGTTTGTTCTGTACTCAGTTGGTCGCGTGCAGCTTTACTGATAACATTTCTTTGCCCCGCAAAAGCTGAGGCATCTCCTACCGCCAAGAGACAATCAACCATTCTGTTTCAATTCTTCAGGCCACGTTAAAATTTATTCTAAGCAGCTGAAATAATTCCAGCCATCCATCATGTTCGGAATATTTGCAGATCTACTATCGTAAGTAATGTGGACGCTATCTCCGGCAAGTCCGGAGCTGTTACTCAATATCTCAAGCATCCTCTACCCGTTTCTGGAATGCTAACTGGATTCATCTTTAGCTCGGTCATCACGATTCTCTTCCCGATATTTGCTTCATTCAAAGCTCTCCGCTCGTCCCATCCATCTCAGCTGGCACCATGGCTAATGTATTGGGTGGTCCTGTCAGCCATCTTGATGGCGGAGTCGTGGACGGTCTGGATTTTGGGATGGTATGCCATATGAACCAAGAATCACAGAAACACGGGTCACTAACTCCCTAAACAGGCTTCCATTTTACAGCTGGATCCGTCTCTTCTTCTTCTCTTATCTAGTCCTTCCACAAACACAGGGAGCGCAGATCGTATATCAAACTTACGTTGATCCTTTCCTGGCACAGCACGAACGCAAGATCGAAGAGTTCATTGGTCGCTCCCACGAACGCGCCAAGGCTCTAGGACTTCATTACTTTTACCAGGCGCTGGACTGGGTGCGCGCGAATGTCTTTCACCTGCCCGCCCAGCAGCAGCAGGCTGCTCCACCTCCGCCAACTGGCCCTGCTGCATACGCTCAGTCGCTTCTTTCTCGATTCAATATACCTACCGCTGCCGGCGGAAATGCAAATGCACCGGCTCAGAACACTGATTGGCTTTCTGCCATCGGCTCCGCTGTGGCATCAATGACATCCACGGGTCAAACATCGGACGCACGGGCAGAGGAGCTCTCCGCCAGCGGCTCATTCTTGCCTCGTGAATTGTCCAGTATGTCCCGTGATGAGAAAGCCAAATACCTCTCAAACCAGCAGGATATGTTAGATGTGCTGCGCAATGCGCTGGCTAAGGAGCAGCAAAACTTGCATGGACCGGACCCTGATCTCGCATACGGCTCGTCGTTGAGGAAGAACCGTAGCGACAATTCATTCGATCATATCGAACCCGAGGATATTCGTGATCGGTCTCCGGCGGGACCAGGCCGATCCACCGGCAGCAACTGGACGTCTGGCGTAGACTTCGCGGCACGGGCGGCGGAGGAATATGCTCGATCCCGCGGTACTCATTGAGCATTGTCAGCCTCTTTTCTTTTTTTTTTTTTTCTTTCTCTCGTGTTCTTCTTTTTAACTTAAATATGGAATGTGTGTATGCGGGATAGACGGTCAGAACAATTAGAGGAAGGAATTTAACTGGTTGAATCAACTTATTATCTCCGTTGGGAATGTGCCTTGCCGCAGTTGCAGGTTTCACTTACTATGCGCTGACATATGGGCGCGTACAGTAAACCACAGCCTTGTCACTACCTTCCCTGGTTCTCCTCGGTCCCCTCGTTCCCCTCATTCACCATCTAGGCATATCATTTATGAATCGGTGCTCCCCCGGAAGTTACTCCTTCAACACAATCTACCTCCCGCTTTTTTCCTTCAAAATTCCCTTGTGCTTCACTGCGGAACCTCAAATTCTATTCCTGAGACCATGGAACGACTGCGGCAAATCGCAGCACACCTGTATCCGCATCTCTCTAGCCTTCACGGCCCCATTCTGGGCGCCTCAAGAGCAAGTCTCAGTCATGTAAAGAACTATGCAGCCCAGGTGGACTGGTCCAACGCTCTGAAAAACGCGATGCAATATTCCAAGGAGAATCCCATCAAAGTTATTTGGAAGACACTGAACGTTGTAGTCTTGTTGCTTCCCGGAGTCGTCGCCGGACCCTTTCTGCAAGCGATTGGATTTACACGTCTGGGACCCGCTGCTAGTATGTTTTCTTCTACTTGCCGAGCTTTGTGGCAGATGATGTCGGTTGTTGACGTTCTGAGATGATAGATTCAATAGCCACGTGGTGGCACGCTTTCTTGGGTGATGCCGTCGGTGGGGGCATATTTGCATATGTCCAGAGCGCTGGGATGGGTGGGTATGGACGTGTTCTTGTTGAGAATGGATTCAGAGTTCTGGTTTTGGTACCCCATGCTGCGTTGAGGCTCATTCGTAGATAAGATATATTTGAGAGTGGTAATTAGTGTTTCTCTATTGGGTAGATAGGGGTTTCTAGATTCTTTTTATTTTTTGCATGTCAACTATTTTTTTTCCAACTTTTTTTGTTCCTTTCTTTACGGGTCAAGGTTGTCTGATGTGGGTGGCGGACATACTCCGTTCTCTGTAGTAACTCATATAATCAGATGAATTATATATTTCTGCCTAAGAATGTGACTGTCAATAGCAGCGATGAATAAGAAATTTCAATAGCTCAGGTTAACATTTAAGGTTACAGGCAGACAGCCTGCGCTGTGATCATTGTTCCTCTATTGAAAAATCTACCTGGATATATTCTGTGAGCTATTAATAAAATTAAATATTCAATCTGCGGTATCAACTCGGAGAGTACGGCTGCCCAACGTCCACATAGATTCGATCCTTCCTTGCAGGGAAGTGATAACCCGATATTGGGATCTACCGTTCCAGCTTCTCTTATTATTGATCAAAGTCGGTGAGCTTCGCGCTTGTTGTATTGTATATGTACAGCGCGTCAAACGAGCGAAAGTCGGTTAGATGTACGGCCCAATCGAGAAAGCTGGTAACTACTACTAGTAGCTTGTCTCGGTTAGTTGGTCCGTGACCTTGTGGCAGTGGCAATGATGCCTCAGGTGTCAATCATTTCATGGATCCACGATATCCATGTTGAAGAGGAATGGAGGTATGGCACCAGCCAACCACGAAACAAGGAACAATGAAGACGAGTTGGAATCCGGATACCTGACAGCTATAATTGGGAAATGATGACTCTGTGCGGAATGACTGGTTGATGGTTGATGGTTGATTCAGCACAATGGCAACTGTAAGAGAAGAATGAAAGGGAATCGTGAATGATTGGCTTGGCAGTGATTTTTCTTTTTCTTTTTTTTCTTGTCCGCCTAAACCCGAGCCTGTCCCCGATCGGGTAAGTAGCCTGTACGTATGGCTCAGTCTCAGGATAGTTCCGAGTGGGTATTCTGGTATTGTGTTGGTATTTTATTTTATCCTCTGCTGATTTCTCAGGAAGTCAACAGATGGAGGGATCTGGTTGAAACATTGATAAGAAGAGAGTGAATGAATTGATCAGTGACTACCGCTTGTTTGTGTTGTTCTGTTGGTTGATTTCTGTCTGCCGCCTTAATTTTCCTTTTTTTTTTTTACTTGTTAGTGACGCTCGTTTCCACATTGAACAGTGAAAAAAAGCACCACTAAAAAGGAAAAAAAAAAAAAAAAAATACCAAAAAAAGAGGGTAAGGGGAAAAAAAAAAAGAGGAAACGACCGAACGTCTTTCCCAACTTCCTCTGTTTCTCTCTCTCTTTTCTCCCCCTCTTTGGATTTGATTATCCTTTTTTCCTCTTACCCCAGGAATCATCGTCGTTGAAATTCACGACGGTTTCTTTTTTCCTTTTTTTCCTTTATCATTGATATTGGAAGCTTTTTTTTTTCCTTCTGTTTTTCGGTGGTTTTTTCTCCCCTCCGATAAAACCGAAGCCCTTTTTGAACCATTTTATTATCCATTTTACCGTGGGATATTAAAATTGCCAAAAAGGTCATTTGATGTGGGATTTGGAGCGTGTTCGCCTTTTTTTGTTGTAACACGCCTTGATATCACCCGCACTAACGATCTATCGAAACCCCTTCCGCTTTATCTCAAAATTTCTTCTTCTTCTTCCCTTTCTCTCCCCAACTCTCAAAAAGCGCTTTCTTTCAATAACACCATTTAAACGACCTGTCTAATGAGCTCGATCCCTCAAAAGTCAGGCCTTCAACCTCAAGGACAGAGCACCTCTAGCCAGGCCGCCTCCTCTCCCTCTACCGGTCCTGCGCCTGCGCCAGCGGCGACGAAGTCCTACGCCAACGCCACCAAGAAGTCCGCGACGGACTCAACCGCCGCTCCCGTCACCGTGGGCGGCTCAGCGCAACATGGGAAGTCGACCTCAGTATCTCCTGTGAGCGGCAAACCCATGCAGCAACCCCAGACTCCCGGCGTTACCATCGTCAATGGCGCCCCGGCTCCTGCCTCTGCGCAAGGCGACCACTCCCGCAAGCCCTCCGTGACCATCACCTCCGCTGGAACCTCTGGCTATATCCCTAACGGGGGCCCGAGCAGTCGTCCCAACAGCTTGCAGTTCGGCTTCGCCGCCAACCAGCCGGCCTCCCCCAATATGGGCAACCCAGCCGCCCTGGCCAACCAGCCGCAGGCCGGTTTGGGCGTCAACCCGAACATGAACCCCCGTGTCACGTCGCCTCAGACTTCGCCGTCACCTATTCCTCAGCCCGCCTCGAGCGGTGGCCGGCCACCGCCGTCGTCATACCAGGCTCAAGGCAATGTTCCCAACTTTGGCAGCTTTGGTGATGCAGGTGATAACGTGAGTGCATATTTCTCTTATTTTTGTCTTTTTTTTTTACCCGACCCCCCAGTTTGTGCCTTACCATTCACCTGTGCCGTAAATGTGGCACAAGGAAGAGAAAAACAAAAGCACTTATATTTCTTATGCAAGTTGAGCTTAAAATCGGGTGACATACTTGATATGTTTTTTTATTTATTATTTTTTTTTTACCCTTTGTCTTGGCGTATCTGGAAACTTTCGGGATTATTAATAAATCATCCCACTAGCAGACCCGCCCATCTCAAGCCCCCCTTGGCCCCGGCCCTCAGTCGACACATCTCCGTCGCGAATCGTCCCAGTCGACACACAGCGATATGAGTAACCATATGGGTAGTGGCCCTGGTCGTGGTGGCTATCCTCACCAGGGTGGCCGTGGCCGTGGATACTCTCAGTCGAATTATCAGGGTCAAATGGCGTACTCGCCTGGTCCTAACTTCCGGACCCCTAATCAGCCTCGGGGCGGTCCCAACATGAACGCTCAGTACCACCCACCCAACCAAGGACGCCCGATGCCTCCTTTCCCCAACTCGCCTCAGGCCAACCGCAGCCCAGCGTTGGCTACCGCGCATCCCGCGACGCCTCAGATGAACACTGTCCCTATGGGACCTCCGCAGCCATACGGCGCCTATCCCCCACACATGGCACACCAAACAGTGAGGACCCATCCCCATCACAGACTCTCTCGTCGTGGCCCCATTCCAAGGAAGAAACAAGGTCCCCGAGTGTTGTCTTCTCCCAATTTACCACCTCCCCAC
>MBFL02000275.1:0-49040 GCA_001696595.2 Aspergillus hancockii
GGGATTGGGGGATTGGGGTGTAGTGTATGGGTGGGAAGGTCATTGTTTTGGATTGGATAATTAAGAGAATGGTATGAGTTTTGTGGGAAGAGAGTGGAAGATATGGGAGTGAGTAAGGTGAGTTCTTTGTAGGTGGTGCGGGTAACTGGTGTATTATATCAGGCACATGTGTGGCCAACTAAAGCTTTTGCGGAAAATTTATATACGCTGGTTTCAGTATGAGCAATTTGAGGGCAGATCCTAAGATCCGGGCCGTTTGTAGCCCTGCCTTAAATATATTTAGGGTTACTCTAACTCTAATTCAACGACCGGATTTAATGTGTACTAACATTCAGGAGGGTTATCTTGTTGCTTAGCTGGGAATATTACAACTTTTTCTCTGCAGTAACTACATCTTAGCTATTGGTCCATTCGTGGCTCGGTGAACAGGAAGAAACGCTATCATTCATCTATGTACATTTGGGAATGAAGGGTGGCGGATGAGGCCACTGAATGATGTCAACGAATGAAACTAGACGATGGATAAGTGAAAGAATGGATATTGGAGGGAAGCCAACGTAGATACAAACCCTCGATAACTGGGCCAGTCTACCAACTAACCATCATCTTAATCCTCATCCTCAACAGGGAAACCTCCTTCTTTGCCTCTCTATCTTGATTATTCAATGCAAGATTGGTTACCCCAAACTACAAGCCCAAGACCCTTGAAGGTCTTGCGGTTGTCAAATGATACTGACAAAGGTAGGCCCATCTGTGCTCGCCATATGCTGGGGATGGTTCAATATTAACTTACAGCCAACAGATATTGCATCCAGTTGAAAGAGGATTATATAGAGTATCTACTCTCAGAGGACAAACCGATTTATATGAACTTTTTTAATTAGATGTACAAGAAATCAGGAAAGAAAGCTCTTCAGTCATATGATGAATACTGGTGATGACTTTGTCAGTATTTCAGCCTGTTTGCTCGGCGGCGTGTGGATGATGATGTCCGTGAACAGATGCAACAAGTATGCGGGCCATTCTCTGATCCCTATATATACAATGCTAATTTAGGCAATAGTTTCTTAAACATGCATTTCCTGCTGAATGCAAGATCTCCAAGTGTATGAAGAAGAAGAGGACACTGGATGTAGATGTCTTTTGCATCATCTACCACCATCACTGGGTACATTCAAGATTTTTTTTTTGTCATGGAAGCATGATTATTTAACTATCCACAATCAATTTCTGGTTGTCCATCACTGGCACTTTGCCGGGCGTGCAGAATGTCAAGGTCTCCTTACTGGCCATACAAACCTCCGGTCCCTCTGGACAGCTTTAAAAGCTGGCACCGATCAAGGCACTACCCTTCCCCTGCTTGCTAAGCTCGAACAATTCAATGAGAGCAAGTGGGAGGCCAACGACACTGTCAGCTCCTATACAGCTCGACTCCGTGACCCCTATCTAGCCCTCGAAAATACCCCTTACCAGTTACATCGTGATCTCGCTGTCCACACCCTTATTAGTCGCCTTCCCGATTGCTATCAACTGAGGGACACGCAGCCAAGCAGCGGAACCTCTCCTTCATTGAAACTAGGGACGCTTCATCTATAACAGCATTTGTAAAGAAAGCCCGAAACTTATTATAAAAGAAAACCATGCTTTTACTCTTAAATCTTGACAAAGCTGGTACCGAGTGCAGTGTTTTCTCCCTAGTGTCCAGGTAGTAACGTAATTCACCATCAAGCGGCCCACCCCCCAAGCAGCCCACCTCTGTATACCATACAAAATGGCATTTTCTAAGACTTGAATAACTCAACCATAAATACATATAGAGATATATTTATAAGATAAGAATATTTATACTGATATAAGAAGAGTATATATTATTTTTAAAAAAATTTTCAATTTTTTTAGTCCTAAATACCGGAATACAAAGAAAAATAACAATATAGTTGTAATTTATATGATTTAGAGAAATTTTTTAGTTTAAGGAGCTGTCTGCTTAGTATCTGCAAATGTAGTTTATTACTACTCTATATACTAAATTTCAGAGTTTCTAGATGCTTTGTGGTTGAAAGAGAGGTTCTGCTGCTTGGCTGCGTTCGGGACTAGCTCCCGGCGTCACATGACACGGCTGAGGACACTGAGGTAAACGATCCATGACACCCCGCAAGCTTACTAATAATTCTGCCTGTCAGAAAAGCTCTCAATTTTGCATGTCAAGCTAGCGTTTTTAGGCGCGTGAGGTACTCCGTATGGCTAGGCTGGTAGGTAAGGCGGTGTGGGAGAAGCGGTGTAGGAGGTCACATACTTTTGTCATCCCACTATATCAGCTCTTGTTTTGTATGAAATGTATAGTAAAATAGGTATACTCGCCCCCAAGTCCGGGGGCAGAGGCGGAATTACAGTCGTAGGCATCCCATCTGATATATGCTCACGGCAGCAGCCAGACAGCGTGAAGTATCGGATGTGCTCGTCCTGTAAACGGCAGCAGGCATGGATGATGAAGAAACTGACGTCAGTCGATGCGATGAGTCTTAATCACTCACTTGCTGCTGGGGACCTTCTCAAACCTAATGAAGGCACACGACTCCATTTCTCTCAAAGAGGCACTGGATCTACCAGATCGGGGCACGAGAGAAAACGAAGAATAAGTTGATCGCCTCCGCTCTAGGAGAGGAGGGGAAAGAGAAAGCTTGCGCTCTCAGGACTTGCCTGCCTTTCGACTCTCCCGCACCTGCCAACATCGAGGCTACCCTTTCTCTCCCTTTCTCTGCAAAATGGAATTTCTCTCGAGAGCCCTTCGCTGGGTCACCAGTCGTGACCTTGCTCTCGACATGATAGGTCTGTCCACGATTTCCTTCCTATGATCCTGTGATCTTGGTCTCTGACGCGAAGAATTCCAGAGCCCGATCCACTTCACTCCCCACGGGAAAGAACTGTCAAGGAACTCGCTCGGATGCTCGAGGAGAACCGAGTGATACACGTTAGAGGCACGCCCGCCTCAGGCAAAACAATCCTGGCCCGTCTCCTCTCACATCACTACCGTCAGCAGAAAATCGCCGTCATAGCATTTCACTCCTGGCGAACTACCCCACCCCAATACTACAAGGACAAGATTATCGACGAAGCCAGCCGGCGAGGCTACCGCCAGTTCGATGCACAGTTTGTCGAGGATGGGAACTACGTCCTCATCTTAGACGAAGGACAGATGACATACCGTGATGAAGCTCTTTGGATTGAACTCATCAAAAATCAGAGTGGGTCACACTTTGGACCCAGAATCTGTATTTTCACCTGTTATGGCAGTCCTACCGAAGGGCCAGATTCGGAGTACAGCGCCGGAAGTCCTCTGGCATATCTAGGTCCTCAACAAAGGGTGTCAATCACTCCGTCATCGATCCAATTCTCACCGTGGGTTGCCCTCTTCTACAACTCCGAGGAATTCGAAGACGTGGTGGAACGATTCTGTCATCGGGAAAATCAGAACCCGCAGCTCAAGTTAGACGAGACGGCGCGAGAGTACGTTTTCAATCTTACCCATGGCCACCCCGGTGCGGTGGATGGCATACTTCACATGTTGCTCCAGGTGACTCCCTTCTACCTCAGCAACTACGAACCCGCTTTCCTATATATATCATCACTGATTGTGGTAATAGGTCTATCATATCGAGCTCAAGCATGAAGAAATCACGCTCAATGATAGCCACGTCATCAGCAGTCTGGACAACGAAGCACAAGCGTTCGCATACCTCATGTGCGCCCCGGTTTACCGCTCGTTCCCTCGACCCAAGAGAGTCTCCCCCGAAGCCGCAGAGGTCCTTCGGAAGGCGTTATCAGAGGGGAATGTTGATCGTGATCTCAACAATGAAGGGATCAAGCAATGCTACGAAAACGGCTGGCTGCACTCTGAGCCAGCGGATGCTGATGCCGAGCGTATTGTTTGTGTGTTCCCGACGCGGCTGCATGCAAAGTAGGTGGCCTGGTCTCATTGGAGTCATTTGATACTAATTAAATTAGATTCGTCGAACACTACTGGACTAGTTCGACTATGGATTTCCCTCTCGAAAGGTACCCGAACATCACGGCTTTAGCTCAAGCCGTATTAGCGCGCTTTTCACCCAGGAATATTTCTAGCGGGATTCGACGTTTTGGTGACGCAGCCATTATCCGACCCTGGGAAGCGACGTACCAAGATGAGTTCTATCGCGCTGCCCACGAGGTCCTCGGATATGCGATGAACATCACGAGCGAGTGGTCCTCGGGAGGACAGGGACGCATTGATATCCGATTTGCCCAGGTCGGATGGGGAATCGAATTACTGCGAGAGGGTGACCGACTGAAAGAGCACTGCGAACGATTTGCCTCCACTGGGACTTACGCTCGCTGGATTGCAGATGGGTCGATCAAAGATTGGCTCATAACCGACTGCAGAACAACCCGGCCAGAACCTTATGGTGAGAACCAGAACTGTCCATGGTAGGTCTTCCGTGCTGATTTGATGTTAGGCATCCCTGATCCCAAAGTTTGGCGTGCTGTTTTCGCCGCCGACTTTTCATCAGTCGAAATTCTCGACTGGTCAACCAAGGCTCTTTCCCCCCAAATCCCCCTAATGTCTTCCTAGAGCGACCCGAGACCTTCTGCCGCGTGGATCGAGGGACCGGACCTCACAAACCGATTACGATCAACGACTGACAATGGGCAAAGCGCGGCTGGGTGTACATGCATGTGATACACGTGACTTGCGTTAGTAGCTAAATGGGATATCGAGATCAGGTGACCGAGAAGCTTTTTGATAAGTATGGGAGAATGTATTGTTTGTCCAAAGTTCTCTTTATTGCTGCATAGAAAGATACAGGGTGCCTCTTCACAAGTCTCTCTGTTGTCGTAGGTAAAAAATATTCTCTACAATTGCTCCCATCCCAATGTTATCGCGCGGCAACTGTCGATGGCAATAATGCAATCTTCTTGATGTCCGAGCATGAAGAGAAAAGATTTGCGGTCGAAGGGCGACTCATCAAGACAGGCAGCTTCTGTCGTTGGTATCTCAAGTACTGGATCAGACAGGATCCGAACCAGAGTCTCCTATTAAACGTCCCCATACCATTACACTGAAGTGAACATGAACGCCCTTCTAAGTCTGATCTAGGAATATGTAGCTCAACTTAAGAGGTTCTTACAAATATGAGCCATGTCGCGCTGAGGGAAACCTCTCAGAGCAGTCAAGTACTCGAGAAGTATGTCTTATGTGCTTATCTGGGACATGTAGACTATTTTGTGTGTTACGCCATAAGTATGTATTCATGGTAATACGTTCATGGTTAGACCATCGTATGAATTAATGCAACTTGGAAATATTGGTTCAAGAAGCCTGTTTTGAGAGGTTGATCATCTTGTGAGGAAATAAGCCACATAAGGGTCCACATGAAAGCAAAGGCCAGATGAGAAGGGACATATCATGTGAAACTGCTCATCAAAAGGTATTCCTTCTAGAACAGTCGTCTCATACTCTATTCGATCATAAGACAGAGGTATCCGTTACGGGCGCCAGAGAATTAGGATTACACCATCGATCACGCAGTAGTCCACTGCGGCGCCTAAGTCTTGATATGGTAGATTTAATCATGTTCGACAAATCGTACCTTCTTCTCTTGTCAAAGACCTGTCCCTAGGGAGCCTTGCAAAACCACAAAATGGGGGTTGGTTAGGGTACCCTACAATCCGCAGTGGTGGGCCAGTTTCTCAGGCGATGGATATCGCGGACCAATGAGATCTCATTTTTGATGCTCGGCAGGGGCCGCTGCGGCGCTAAGCCTTGATCATAAATTGATCTGCGGAAAAACTGAGGCGCCAGCGCCGCAGGCTAGGTAGCAGGACTATAGTGACACTAATTAAGGATATTGGCATCTCATAATTGACTCTCTGATTGCATGACCCACTTTCACAACTCAATCATTGGTTTACGTGCAGACGCAGCAAGGGCGACAGCCTCGGCTGTGGTCCAATAATCTGTCCTGCTAGCTTGCTTGCGGCGCCGAGTGTCCAGTAAGTGGGGGCAGCACCTGTGGCGCGTAAGCCAATAAGAAACACTCCACATGAGTACGCTGGTCGTTTTCCTGGTCGCTTTCCTGATCGCGAGATAAAATCCCAACATGAGATGAGAATAATTAATTCAACTATTCCATATTACCTATGATTCCATTTCTCTGAGACACCAAGGACCTCTTCGAAAGATTGCAGGTGGTTATATATGCGCCACACTATATGTCAAGAGCGGAATAACATAAGACGTACTCCGTACGAACAACAGTGAAAATTGCGTATGTAACTCAGCTTCCAAGTATCGCCAGGAAGCGTCTTAAAGCCTCACAACCCCATACACTGAGCCATGGCGCATTTTCCAAAAAAGGGAGTTGTTGGAATTCTTTAGATCGTTCTGGCCAAGGAGTGACATTGTCCAAAAGCAGTGCCTAATCAATTAACTATTCTCAGCATGATGCATACCGTCAAACGGACCACAACAACAAAACCAGACAAATCACATGCATGGAACTATATATTCTATGCACTGGTGCATCACATGGCGCAGCTGAGTCAGAAATTGCAAGGATATAATCATTTGGCCTCCTTCACCAGGTTGAAAGCGCATCTAGGCCTTGCAGCTGTGACCCTCACACAGAGACAGTTGTCGACGACTGCATAACTGCGAGGCTTGAAAAGATCATCGATGGGGGTTTTCTGCTATTGGACATGTCGCACGGCACGGGCTGCACGGCAGCAGTAGTCACAAGGCCAGCAGTGCCACGTCAGAATCTGCGACGGAACAGGCCTCTTCGTTGGGGGGTTCTTCTGATCGACGCAGACGGGAGAAACTGAGGGAGCCACAACATATACTAGAGCCGGACAAAATATGTAGAGCTCGAATGAGCAGTAGGGGCCACGAGGGAGCAAGATCACCTTTACCGCGTCAAGAGTCGGCCGAATGCTCGTCGGAACAGAGGACCGCCATTTCACGTTACTCTTGTAGTCGTTGACCGCACGAGACAAGCAGGATTCAGTCGCGATTTGCGACGCAAAAGAAAGAGGGGGAAAAGGGAGGTGAAAGGAGGGTGGGGCGAAAAAGGGGACGAGAATGGCCGACGAAGGCGCGCTACTGAGTGCGGAATAAGGAGGGAAGAACGGGAGAATAAAGAAGCTGGAAGAGAGAAGCGTCAGAACAGCGAGAGATCGGTTCATATAGTTCTGGGTCAAGCCGCCGGTGATTACAGTTACGACGTCTCAGGGCACCATACCCGGAACGGCAAAACTAGCCGGACGCGGGAATTCACAGGTCCTCGCTTTACTTATTTAATTTTGTTTCCCGGGACCAAAATGACGTAGGGCTAACAACCCTATTTAGGAAATGCTGCACGTGTCAAGGTTGGTTTCAAGACAATAAATAAATATATCAGACGATGCCTGCATGCAAAGAAGAACGGAAGCCAGCCACCACCTGTTCTATAGCACTCCCTTGCACACATCGCAGTCACTTTTGTGAGAAATTAAGCCATTTACAGATTGTGGAGACACTTTGCCGCGGAGTTCTCATGTCAAAAAATCCGTTCCCACAGTGGATTCTAGACCGCAGCATTTGCCCATCTGCTTCCAGTAAGTAAGTCGATGCCCTCTATATTCGATTTGATTCATAATGCGAATTACTTCATGATTCGAAATAGCTGAAATGTGTCAGTTTCAGTCACGGGCACTTTGGAACTGAAGATTCTTTTCTCTTCGGTCGTCTTCGGAAACACCCCCAACAGTGAATTTAATGCTGCCGGTGGATGACCCTCTTAGCCATATGAAATTATGAATAGTTAGCAGTTCATTAGGGCAATATGTCACCGTGGCCTTGTTATGCTCAGACTGCGGGCCAAGTCAATTTGGGAAGCACCATCCAGCCCAGTCGACGTAATTTATACCTAGTGTAGCAATAAGCAAAGTTCGTATAGGCAAGGGAGGGAGGGAGCCTGTTGGGCGGGTTACCTCGATTACGAATAAGCGGGACGTCTTTTAGCTTAGAAGTCATATCAACAAATGCAGAGAAGCTCCCCCCACTCGGTCGAGCACATGGGTGGGCGAGTGGCTGTGATCACTTTGCCCTGGATCGTTTCCAACCCTGATGATGAGACAAGCAAGTCGGGTAGACGAATGAAATGAATGAAACGTGCTCAACTAAGACCATCTTGGATTAGATCGTCGATATAAAAACTCCCATCGATTATTTAAGGTGGCTTTTTCGAACTTCTGTTATCAACAGAGTTTTTTTCAGTGGTCAATGCATGAGAAATTGGGCCCGGTATTGGACAATACCTCAATACCGTTGTACCGTACAAGCTAGGACTAACGCACTAGCTGGAGAGCTAGTCTGGGTTTAGCTCCCAGACCCGTGATCCCGATGTCACGACCAGTAGTCTACCTACATAGAAGCATCTCTCTCATTTTAACAAGTGCCAACGAGTCACCATCCCTGAAGAGGAAGAACTGGGGGAGAGCAAAAAGGAAAGAAAAAAAAACTATATTCGCCACTGTGAAACAACCTACTAGCCCTTGTCACTTCTCCACTTTGCTCAGCATTGGAGCCCATATCAGAGCTCCCGGCCCCTGCTTTCACTTGAGGTTCTTCCTTCTGCCTTCTCCCGCGCAATTCATGATGCTCTTTCCCCTAATCTAACAACCCAACGCGCGCCGCTCCCCCCCCTCCTCCCCGGCTGATCCACCTCAGTTTGTCTCACCTCCATACCTATCTATTCTCTACTCCCAATTAGCCCATCATGAAGTAAGTCGAAGCTCCTCCCCTAGCTCGATGGCTGCCTGACTGACATTCTCCACCTAAGGTTCGGGGAACATCTCCAGTCGTCGATGATCAAGGAGTACTACTGGTACTATATCGCCTACGATGATTTAAAAAGGGCCCTCAAGACCGACTTTGTCGCCGAACCAGTCCCCGCATACTCAAAACGCGATCGCAAGCCATGGTCAGAAGATGATGAGAAGCACTTTGTCTCGCTGCTCGAGGGGGAACTGGAGAAAGTCTTCAACTTCCAGCGCATGAAGAGCGAGGAAATTGTCCGTCGCATTCAGGCGAGCGAAACAGAAGTTAATGATGTGGTCTCCCGCCTCGAGACGACCTCGGGACCCCGTCGTCAAAGTGTCCGCTCCAACGTTCGCGCCCCGTCCGATGAGGATTTCTTGGTCCTCGAGCAGGTCTTGAGTGACATCATCGCCGACGTCCATGATCTCGCCAAGTTTACTCAACTCAACTACACTGGCTTTCAAAAGATCATCAAAAAGCATGATGTACGGTTCTCCTCTTCTTTTCCCTTCTTTTTTACTTTTTCTTTTCGGCTCCGTCTCCAATTGGTTCATCTAACATACGGACAGAAAGAGACCGGCTGGCATCTCAGGCCGGTTTTCGCGGCACGACTCAAAGCTAAACCCTTCTTTAAAGACAACTATGATGCATTTGTCATGCAATTATCTAAGCTCTATGATCTGGTTCGCACCAAAGGAAACCCCGTCAAGGGAGATTCCGCTGCCGGTGGCACGCAGCAAAATTTCGTTCGCCAAACGACCAAATACTGGGTTCACCCTGATAATATCACCGAGTTGAAGCTCATCATCCTGAAGGTATGCCACCGCACTTCTATATCTCCTTGATCCTCAGCACTAACTCAAGAAGCACCTTCCCGTACTCGTCTTCAATGCCCAGAAGGAGTTCGAGGAAGAGGACACTGCCATCTCCTCCATTTACTACGATAACCCTGAGACGTGGGAGCTTTACCAAGGGCGCTTGAAGAAAACGGAAGGAGCCGAAGCAATCAGATTACGCTGGTACGGTGGCATGAAGAGTGACCAAATCTTTGTCGAGCGAAAAACCCATCGCGAGGATTGGACTGGAGAGAAGTCGGTCAAGGCCCGCTTCTCTCTAAAAGAAAAACATGTCAACGCTTACCTGTCGGGTCGTATTACTGTGGAAAGTATTTTTGAAAAGATGAGAAAGGAAGGTAAAAAGAGTGAAGAGGAGATTGACAATCTAGAGCAACTAGCACAAGAGATTCAGTATCGGGTCATCACGCGCAGCTTGGTACCTGTGACCCGAACCTTCTATCATCGGACAGCTTTTCAGCTTCCAGGTGATGCCAGAGTGCGTATCTCTCTCGACACAGAATTGACCATGGTCCGAGAAGACAACCTCGACGATCGCCGGAGAGCTGGAGACAACTGGCGTCGAATGGATATCGGTGTCGATTTTCCTTTCCCTCAATTACCCGCAGAAGATGTCGAGCGGTTTCCCTATGCCGTACTCGAAGTGAAGCTCCAGACCCAAGCCGGCCAAGAGCCGCCTCAATGGATCAAAGACTTGACCGCCAGTCACCTAGTAGAAGCCGTTCCCAAATTCAGCAAGTTCATCCATGGGACTGCAACCCTTTTCCCCGATCGGATCAATCTCCTTCCGTTCTGGATGCCACAAATGGATGTGGACATTCGAAAGCCTGCGACGCGCCGGTTTGGTATTACACGGCCACTGGCCAGTACCTCTTTATCGGCCAACGAGACTCCAGAAGACGATTATGATTCGGACGAGGACGACGACCAAGGGATCACCAATGGCGACAGGAATGCTCAACGCGTAAACAGCGGGGTTGCTCGGGATGATCTGTTTGCCGACGCAAATGGAAACGAATTGGATATAGAGGAGCGTATCGCTGCACAGCCGCTTCCGGGCGATGAAGACTATCCATTGTATGACTCGGACGAAGAATCTATTGACTCGGACGAGCTCGAGGAGGCCCGGAGAGTTGGTGGAACGTACTATTACCGGCAGTTAGCCAAGTACTACGCCCAACACGCTGGAAGTGCTGTGGTCACGGGGCTCAAGGCACTCATCCCTCGACCGAGACCAACCAATATGCCCCCCCCCGAACAAAGAGGAATTGCCGTCATGGGGGATCAGCGAACGATTCAGCGGTTTATCGCTCCAAAGGGAAAACGTAAGTTTTAAAAAGATATTCTCTTTGCCACTTTGATTCATAGATATTTAACATATTCCAGGCATTCATGTCCCGATTCGTGTCGAACCCAAGGTCTACTTCGCTGCAGAGCGGACCTTCCTCTCATGGCTTGAATTTTCGATTCTTCTAGGCACCATCGCAGCCACCTTACTAAACTTCGGCAACGACTACATCACGTTCACCTCCTCCTGGGCATTCACCATCCTAGCCGCAATAGCCCTCGTGTACAGTCTCATGCTCTATATCTGGCGAGTGGATAAGATCCGCAAGCGACGCGATGTCAAGCGGGTCTACTACGAAAAATGGGGACCCACGTTTGTTGCTATTGGTCTCGTTGTCGTCATTCTAGTGAACTTCGGATTACGAGCCCGACAGGCAGGATTCACCGCCAGGGACGTTCTTCCAGAGACTGACGACGGTGTAGGTTCTGACGCAGGAGAATTATAATCTTCCCCCGCGGGTTTTCAGTTATATTGGTTTTCTCGGCGCTTTCTTTTCTTTTTTCTTTTTTTTTTTTTTTTTTTTTTTTTTGGTTTATCTGTACAAGCCAAAATTGGCACCTGCTTGTGTATACGTGTTTGGTTTTGTTAGAAGTTGATGAGCGATCATGGATACCTCGGTTTATGGAAACGAATGTACTGCATAAAAGCATGATTATAACTTCTTTCATTCGGTTCAGTGGATAGTAATTGTGGCAGTAACAGTTGACAATCAAAAATTTGAAAGTAAATGTTCTTATAGCTCATAGCTCATCTCTCTCATCTTGCAAGCCTCTTGGTGACTCTCCCTGATCGGCCGCCGATGATACACTACTATCTGAATATTAGTTTTCACTATTAACCCTCACTAGAAATCATACATTTACAATGGGACAAATACAACAACTATATCATATTCAAATCGAACATCTCAATCATGTAATCATAGATACATAACTAGGTAGGTATTCATAATACTCACGGGTTGTAGTCCACAACGGGGATAATGGTATCCTCCAGACTGACAGCATTCTCGTTCGACTCTCCCACACCAGAGTACTTGTTCAACCAGCCCAGGACCTGTTGGTGCCAGACGAGACTGTTCTCCTTGTTGATGACCCTATTTTTCTGTCAGTATATAGGGTAGGGCAAAAGGTGGTGGTGAGTCATACCAGTGGTTCTCATCGGGGAAGTTCAGGAAACGACTTGGGACGCCACGCTCCTGGAGGACGTTGAACAGAGAGAGACCCTCTGCGACGGGGAGGCGGTAGTCCAGATCGCTGTGGATGATGAGCTGGGGAGTGGCGAACTTGAGGATACGTTCGGGGGTAGAGGGGTCCCAGCGGCGGTAGTTCTCGCGGTTATCCCAGAAGGTGCCGTTGAACTTTGGTTGTGTTAGTTGTGATTCAGTTTATCACGTTTTTATTTTTGTTGGGAGGACTCACGTCGTGTTGCATGAACCACAACTCTTCGGTCGAGATCTTCGCATCCGCGACGAAGGTGCCGTCGTGGCTGACCAGGGCCTTGAACTTGCGGCCGAGATCACTCCCTTGGATCCAGTTGATCATGAAGCCACCATAACTAGCGCCTGCGGCGACACCGTTGTCGGTGTCGATGTAGTCAATGTTATCGTTGATGTATTCCCAGCCCTTGACGAGGTCATCATAGGGTGAACCTCCTGTAGTAAATTGTTAGCGGGAGTGGTTCTGTGACAATTGTGAAGCGGTCATACCCCAGTTGTTCTGGATCGCGTCCTGGAGCTCGTCGCCGTAGCCACTGCTTCCGGTGGGGTTAGGCGAAACGACTACGTAGCCCTGATCGGCGAAGACCTTAGGGTTCCACCGGCTGCTCCAGGAGTCAAGCCATGAGCTTTGAGGTCCACCGTGGATGTAGTATACCAGAGGGTAGGTCTTGCTCTCATCGAAGCCTTCGGGGTAGATGACCCAGGCATGAATCTGTGATGGTCATTAGCTAGGTATGAAAGGGAAAAACAGAGGGGGAGGTAAGGCACACGTACATCAGTGAAGTTACCCTCGAAGGTGATCTCTCCCAGAACATGAGGACCAAGGCCTTTCAGCTCAGGGTCAATCTCGTTGGCAGTGGCCAAGGTCTTAATCACACCCTTCCCTGGACTAGCAATGTAAACATTCCAGCTGGTCCAGATGGCAGTCGAAGTCACCAGATAAGTGGAATCAGGCAACTGGTAGAAAGCAGACACGACACCGCCGTCAGTGAAATTCTTGGGCTTGTAGTCATCGCCAGCGTCCGCTGGAATCGTGAACAGCCGAGAACGTCCTGAATCTTCGACACCAAGGATAAGGTTGTCATCATCCGCCCATTTCACCGATTCGGGGGAACGATCCCAGTCGAGGGCAAGGGAAGGGATAGTCTCCTTAGAGCCCAGAGTGTAAACGTACACAGTGCGACGATCTGCCTCGTACGTCTCATCTTCCATCTGCCAGTAAGCAATCTTCTTGCTGTCTGGAGAGAACACCGGGCTACCGACATCTCCCTTGATGCCCTCGGGGGTACCAGGGCTGCCGGGTCCATTGATGGGGAAAGCGGTTTCTGATCCGTCATGCGGGACGAGGAAAACATATGCTGTGGTGAAGTTGGCACGTGGGATGTCATGCGCCTTGCTCTTGAACGCAACCCACTTGCCATCAGGGGAGAGGTCATAGTCGGAGGATCCACCAAAGGGTGGGTAAGGGCTCTCGGCATTCTTAACAGGGGAGACCAAGTTCTTGAGTCCTCCATCTGCTTTGAAAGTGCCATCTGTTTTCTTCAAGGTACCGGAGAACACGGCATTGAATCGGGTAGTAAGGTAGTAATCCCAGTGGCGCACGTAGATGCTGTCGTAGATGCGGGCAGAGCTCAGAGGTTTTGCTGCAAGCTCTTCATTGTACGCTGTGCCATTTGCATATGATTCGGCGTACGCAACAAATCGCACATCACCGGAGTCTGTGGTGACAATTTTGAAGCCAGAGTACGGAGCCGCCAGCGAAGCTGCCTTGTATCTACACATATACAGTCAATGGTTGTCTCTCATCAATCTTTTCGAGAGCCAATTGTCACTTACCCATTGGCGAAATCGTTCACATCCGACACCCACAGTTCTACCCCTCCCGGAATGTCGGCGTTGGTTCCATTGACATAGAGCACGGTCGAGTCGTCCGAACCCAGCCAGAGAATCTCCGAGACACTGCTGTCATCCGTCAAGAGCTTGATATCCCCCGACTTCAAGTCTAGCACATTCCATGCGGAGGTAGTCTTGTGAGTTTCGAACGAGTACTGCGATTGAGAGAAGAAAGCGATGTCCTAAACGTATATTATCAGCCTTGGGTCCTCCAGGGTACCATTGATCGGGGTCAATGCCTACGCCAGAGGGATTGGGGACCGCTTCCGATCTCCGTGGAGCGCTAATTAACCCCCTGTCGAGCTTTATTAGCAATCCAACGCTTACGAGCAATTCCGTGGAAGGAACATGGGGGGCGCCTTACTCTGGGGTGAGGGCCAACGCGGTCGAGGCCGTCGCGGCAATGGAGAGCCAACGGAGAGCTCCCATGTTGAGTGTCGACTTCATCCTGTGGAATACAACCAACAACGGCAACAGTTCGACCCTCAATGGAGAGCCAGAAGGAACTGTGATGCGAGGAAGGATAGAAGTGAGGAAGGGATCATCCTTTGAGGGGGGGAGCCATCACGGCCAATTTATGCAAATCGGAATGACTCCGCATTTCCCGATTATGAACCTGCCTAATGCGGATGGTCGTGGTAGCTGATCACAAAAGCCGCGATTGCTGACATTCATTGTCAAATCAACAAGACTATAGTGATAGTAATTGGGATTAGTGTACCACGATAAACAGGTTGCATCCATGGCAGTTGGAGAAGCTAACGGGCTGGGGTTCTCCACAAGAGACGAATGGATAGTATGGATTGGTGGACACCCGATTGCTTGGGTTACACTGCCAAGTCCCTGGTTAATCCCGTCAAGCCTCCGGTTTTATCGGTTACTTCCGCCGCTGATAAGCGGAATGCTTTTCTCATGGTTTCTGTCTGCTCATATCATTCACTCATAGTCAACAATGGCGACAATTCGCGCAATCTATACCGTCCGCTCCTACCTCTCCCCCAATCTAAATAAATTGAATACGATCCATCATCCGATTCCAACCATCAATAGCGTGACGTTCAATTCATGACGCGATCAGACATGTCTTACTTGATATCTCAGTCCAGAATATAGTACACAAACAAACCCCGTCCCAGAAAGGAAATGAACATCCTTCCCACATGCAGTGGCTCTCCACATCACAGACGCAGGAACAATCGCCCCCCACAACCCTGCTAATTAATATTCAAAATCATCATCCACCCCTCCTTTACCCGTGTTCTCCTTTGCAACCGCTTCCTGTTTCCTATACATCTCCGCCACTTGCCTCGTCGTTGTTGCCTGCTCCGGCTTTTTATCCTCGCGGGATTTAATGAATCGTGGGAAACGAAGAGAGACACCCTTGCCGCCACCAGTGGTTCCCACGAACTCATCGGCCGCCGCTTGGTACCGTGGACTGAGAGTTAAATCGGCGGTCTTCACTTCCCAGACCAATCGGGGCTCAAACCACACGTCCGGCTGGTCCTTGGGAACCGTCGAATGGGTGTAGAACGGTTTGGGTCGGTCAATGACAAGAGGAGACAGCTCCTTGTGAAGATCTTCGAGATTGGCTTCGGAAAATCCCGTACCAATGTTGCAAATAGTCTCGTAAGTTTGCGTATTGCTGTTGTATGCCGCCAAAAGAAAGGCGCCATACACGGATGTACGCTTGCCTCGCCCGTAGTATGCACCAAGCACCACGAGATCAAGCGAATCGCCCACACCAGAGAGATAATCTTTCTTGACCTGGAATAACAATTAGCTACGGGTACTTTCGCAAGCGCATACAGTTGCACTTGGTACATACTTTAAGCCAGTTTCGACTCCGTTTGCTAGGCTCGTAGCCACTCTCCTCCGTATCCAGCATCTTGACCATTAGACCTTCGCACGAGGCTTTGACACTATCGTCGAGTAATATCTGGATCTCATCCAGATCATTTGTGTTGCCAAACTGAGCAAACTGAAATTCACCCTCAGTGACCTGGAATGATTCATGCAAGAGCTGTCGGCGTTCACGGAGTGACTTTTTCACGGTAGGCTACATGGTTCAGAATGGCTCGAGTCAGTGGCGGCACATAGCATGTAAATGGGCTCGACATTACCTCTCCGTTTAAAAACAAAAGGTCAAAGGCAAATACGCAGACTTTGACCTTAACGTCCTCTGCCTTAACATCTTTCCGTTTGCGAGTCATTAGCTGCTGGAAAGGTAGAACCTTCTTGTTAACCATATCCCAAGCGACGGTCTCGCAGTCCAGCACAAAGCTTTTCACGCCATCTTTAATCCAGCCGTCAAGTTTAGCCAACACGTCGGGGTATTTCTTCGAGAGGTCTTCCGAGTTACGAGAGAAGATCGCGGCAAGACCTTTTTCATCTCTCCTTAGTGTGTGTTGTGCTTCCGGGTAATTGTGGGTTGCATCTGGGGCGACATAGTGAATTTGGGCTCTTTCTCCATCATATTTATACTCGCACGTGAACTCCTTTCCTTCAAACCGATCGAGCACTTCGGTGATAGACTTGGTTGGTTTAGCAAGCATGGGTTTGATTGGGATACCGGGCTGTAGCTTGCAAGCCTTGTGTAAGTTGAGCAAGCCATGCTCGAGCATAGCAGGAATGATAATCTCATAGGCGGGAAGTTCGCTATACACGGTCTTCAAGATTGCCTCCCCTTCAGCCAATTTCTCTGGAGAAGGTGTTTTCTCTCCCTCGAGAGCAGCTTCATGGGTCACCACGGCTTGGGCAAGAGCAACAAGGACAGTCCTCTCAGCCAGCCCCAATCTGAGTTTTCCTTCCAGGAATCTAATGATAAACTTAGCTTCGCTGGGACCACCCTTATTCTTGGTAATATCCACGCCTTTACTGCCCTTTCCTGCCGTATCGGCGTCGGCGGCAGAAAGAAGCTTCTTGATACCTGAGATTTTCTTATCCTGAGAACCGTGACCTTGGACTTTAGCTATACCAAGAAGACCTTCATGTACTCCACGAACTGTCAACGGCTTCGGTTTGAACATGGTAGGCTGATTCGACCGACTCTTAGCTGCCACCAATCCCAGATCTCCAATTTCGTGCTGATCTGCCTTGATCACGGAAAGACTACGGCCGGTACTTTCCCCAATAGACTTCATGATCAGAGATTCGCCAATTCCCAATTCGATTCCAGCATAGTCAGCAGCGAGTTTGTTGATCATGAGCTGAACTGTTGGAAGAAGGTCTTGCGGAGTCAGGCGAAGGACTTGACGAAGAAACAACGAGCAATGAGCAAGAATCACCAGCCGTTTTGTGGTCATCTCAACAAGCGAGAAGGTAGTGCACAGTGCTGCATAAGGAACAGGAGTGCCAGGTTTCCAGTCAGGATATGGCTCATTCCCACTAGCTTTCAGCGTAGCCTGTACCTTTTCCATTGTCTTCTTCATCACCTCCGGCTTTTCCTCCTCATCTTCACTGGCGGACGATACTTCCTCTTCGGATTTACTTTCCTCGGGTGTCTCCTCCACTGGATCTTTCTTCACAAGAGCCGGTTGAGGTGTCTCTTTGGGCTGAACTTCTTTCTTGGCTTTTGAACGCTTAGGAGATGGCGACTTAGATTTCTCCTTCGGTGAAGGCGCCTCTTCCTCACTGCGCGAGCTCCTCCGCCTCCTCTTTTGCGCAGGCTTAATATCACCATCACTATCTTCATCCTCACTCTCTTTTCTTTTCAAGTCCTTGGTAACATTATGCCCATTCTCAGCCGGTTCGAATCTAGTCTCAGCTTTGCCGCTGTCTTCGTTTGGTACTCCATTAGAAGTGGTAGATGAAGGTCCGTGCGCCGTTGTAGAATCCGCCGCAGCTTTCTGTATCTTGCTTTTTTTGTTGGAAAAAGATAACGTAGTTTGTTTCTTGGGCGCCTCTTTCGGGTCTGCATTCGAACCGAAAAACCGCCTATATGCCAGAAAAAAATATGCCCGTCAGCGAGACCAATTATCCCACGAATGGTAGTCACACCCAAAGCGGTCCCTTTAGACGCACCCGAGAGTCAACTGGGAGTCACGAACATACCCCAGCGTAGCTTGTTTCCGGCCTTTGGAGTCTGACATTTTGCGAGGCGTCAGGGGATTGAAACCAGCTAGTGTACAAAGATTCAGGTGCTGTCGATGGCTGCCAAATCCTCTATTATGAGAAAAAGAAGCGATTGGTCCAGGTATGTGTTGCTTAATACGAGCGCATTTGCCGATGTAAGGAAGGTGTTGGGGTGGTAGTTTCGGGACGTTTAGAAGAGGCGCAACGACGGGGATGCGGAGACTGGACATAGGCGGTCGTAACGAACGTCCTCACCCAAAGATTAAATTATCATTTGAGAAATCGGGTCACAAATATTTCAGGGTGGTCACAAATTGCGTCAGATACCTGCGCCACATCTAATGGGTTTGATTCATTGGTTTCAGATGAAGGCAGCGATCAGGCAAGATCAGGCAGGTAGGCAGCCTTCGCAAGAACGCGACGTGACGTGACGCGAAATTAATTAGAGTCACGTGTCGATAAGATACGCCCGACGTGTCCCCAGTACCTGTAATACCTCGATATCTGCAACAGAAGTGCCGCGTCAGAATTAGTTGCAGATATCGAGGTGGGCAATCTGATAGGCCGAACAGCTCACCGCCTTAACCCGCAAGCGTTTATATACTAATATATATTCAAATATACACTGCAGTTTTAGGAAATGTGAAGCTTTTCAATGCATAGTAGATTTCTATGCACGCTTTACTGAGTAGGGGAACTGCCTGAGTATGTTATATTTATTGGAAAGTGGATACCCAACGTCAAGTGCCATGTTGGCCTAGTGGTTATGGCCACCACCAACGTTGCGACTACATTGGGAAGTTGATGATATCGTCCATTGTAAGCCGATACTACAACCGATCACAATCACCTCGTACGGAGTTGGCTATGCGTGTAGACGTTTTTCAGTCTGATTCCCAGTATATAGAGCGATAGGGGCATCATCCTTTCGCCCTTTGAGTGTCCATTCGGCGTTCTAAAAGTGTCCTGGAAGTGGCCGAAAAAGACCTCATTCTAGCCATGCACAGGGATTGAACCGGCGCTATTTTGGCGTGCGTGACGATATAATCGACGACGTAAGCAACAACAAGGTAAGCAGATGGCGTAGGCTGATAGTAGACAGTCAAGTATAGAACGATCGTATGTGAGTTTGACGATGATTCTCAGTCTTCCTCTGTATAAGCGTCCTTTCGTGACGAGTAAGAAGCTGGAGGAGCCCTTTGTTTCCTTCCACCTGCTGTTCTTCAAAGAGTTGGAGCCTGCGTAGACTTCCTAAGTCCTCCGAGACAAATATTAAGGGAAGAGATTGCACTATCTCTTTGTCATCTTCAGGCTCTTCGTTAGCAGCTTCAAACTGACTTAAGATAGCGTCATCGAGATCATTTAGATTGTTACCAACCTCCTCTTCTGCAGGATTAAGGAACTGACGGATATCCATAAGATCAGTGATACGATTTGTCTGTTGCAGCTGTTGAAGTTCTTGCTCAATCTCTTTAACAAGAGGTTTATTATCAATCTCTTCAGTATGTTCAGTAGAAAGAGCTTTTTACTGTTTAGAAAAAAAAATAAAAAAAAAAAAAAAAGATATAGGAAAAGGGAAAGGGAAAGGGAAAGGCCAATCTAGTGCTGTGTTATTCACTAGCTGTACCCTGCTTCGAATAGACATCTTGCCGTGTTATCAGCAGTATATTGCCAAATAATGGCTGTTTGTCTTACAAAAGAAAGTTGACTGATATGTACTCCGCATATAGTTGACGAATCATTTGTTCCTTATATTTAGCAACGCATTGTAAGTGAAAATTCATCCGACGCCGAATTTGGTCTTGTTGGCTCCACACTGAGTATGCAACCCTAGGCACTGGAGCGAGCAATTTATTCTCGATGTAAGGTTGTTGTGCTTGACGAGGTTTTAGGTGGGCATTGATGCTACTGCCGTCGAGATTATCGCGTAGGGACTCCCACTGCCGTATCTTCTACTTCAAAGTAGGTTACTGCTGAGCGGTAATGCTGGCCCCTGGGCCTTTGCCCGCAGAATCGCTATGAAGGTCTAGTGTGGCATCCCCTCCATCCCCACCTACAGCCTTAATAGAAGCGTAACCCTTCTGCAACCTCATGTGTAACAGACGCAGCACCACCAGTGCCGCCAACAACTCGATAGCTAGGAGGACTTTTTGCAGAACCAGCCTCGGCAAGGACATCGCTTTCGAGCGTCAGCTGTGTGATCCTAAATAACAAGAGGCGAGAATAACATCCTATGGGTTTGACGCTCTATGAGTGGGCATCCAATACTCTAGGAAGACTTTGACGCCCGAAGCAGCAGATGCCGCGGCATAACCTTGCTATAGCTTGTTCTTGTGGCTGATAGTCACACACGTCTTTGATAATGACACACGGTAGTATGTTGTTCCAGACACCAGCCCCTTCCATCTCAACCCCAGTGATACCCTCCCTCTGCGCCAGTTGGTCACGATGCTCTCCAGATTTCATGACTGTGTCGGCGGGAGCAATGGTTCCAAAATGGACTAGAGGAGGAATAGATTTAAGATTAGGACGGCTACGTTGAACTGGCCTCCCCTTGCACCTAGGAGAGTTGCAATCTTTTTTCAGCGCTATCTCACAAGCAGAGTCGTCATTGGATTTACATTCAGAACAAATGCTTCTGGTAAATAGGCCTTGCATGTTAGGGTTCTGTAAAAGATCACATGCCGGGAGCACAAACAGAACAAACGATGATTGACACACCGCCCCATAAATCCGGCAGAAAATGTGGGGCGGAGAACAATCATGGCGCCATGGCGCCGTGACGCTCCATTATGCATCTGCTTTGGCTCTCATGTACTCCCCACTAGAAATTAAATTTATCGGCAGATGTTAGCCGAGATGTGTTATTCACAATCCAAATGACTGGTCTATAGAGAAACTACCAGTGCTAAATAGGCCGAATGGAGATCTCACCTCAGGAAGCTTTTAGAAAGGTACAGACAAGCTCCATACCAATTTCCGTACAATATTTTGCTGATAATTTGCAAAGCTTCGCGAACCATGCGTTGAGCTCAGCTCAGTCGGTCTCAGGTACCGAGGCCATCAGGCATCCCCAGCTGATGTTTTTCGAGCTCTCAAACCACTGCATACCGTTCTGAATGAACTGGCAAGCAAAGGTGTACTCGACGAGAAGCTAGCAGAATATACCTTCTTTCCCTTATCTCATATTTTCAATGAAACCCAAACGATTCCAGCGAATTGCTTGGAGTTGGCTGTCAATTGCTTGCGGATCCTCATCGCTGAAGGATGGCGGGCACGTCTATCTCCGCAAATGGGCAAACAACTCATGATACTGCTCACGCTAATCATTGGAGGTCCTCCAAGTAAAGCCAACAGTACACAGCAAACACAAAGTAAGCCAGCGGAACTATCCATCGCTGGATTCACATGTCTTTTAGCCATCTTTGATGTCATGGAGGGGCCTGTCGCGCAAAAAACGATCTACAATGAGATTGGCACAGCAACTGTCGTGGATCAAACTGTGTATGTCTTACTGGAAGGAGTTGTCGATTCGACATCTGATGACCTCTGTATTTCCGCCGCGGAGGCTCTTCAGGCTCTATATCATCGCATCACTGATCGAGTGGTGCTGGCTAGCGTCATGCCGAGGACTGTCTCGACCCTGACAAGAGTCGTCAAGCCGACGACTCAAGTACGCCGCTCCTACAGATTACTTTCTTCTTGCATCAGAGTTCTTTCACACATGATGAAGGTGGTCCTCAATGATCAAGTTGCGAGTATGCCTGAAAAGCCCGCTCAGCCTCAGAAAGAAGATGATAATCTTGTGCTCGACGCATCTTGGCTGAAAGCTACAGCCACACAAATAAAGCTTGCGCTTGCAAATGTCATCCAGGTTAGAAGACATGACCGGCCTGAAGTGCAGACGGCGCTGCTAGAATTATGCTCCATGCTTGTAGAAGATTGCCGAAGCACACTGCAGGAATCACTTCCATTAGTGGTTGATACCATGGTCGTGCTATCTGATAATAAAGACGATCAATCGCCTAACCATGCATACTCGACTCTCATGCATTTCGCTACCACTTATCCAGAGGTTCTAGATTCTCTTAAGAATTCGCTGCATGCTTGGATCACTGCTTTCCCAAGGACTATGCAAAGCAACGACGAAACGTCAAAGCAATGGGCACTCAAACAAATATCGACTGCCTTCCAGATCTTGTCTCAAACACAATCCGGATCTGATATACTCACTACTGGACTTGCATCAGGGTTGTGTGACAGCGTTTCTGCAGCTATTAGCCATTCGATGAATGCCCTTCAGCCTCTGAACTCCGAGACATCGGGCACTCAAACGTTAGAAGTGCTTCGCCATGAGCAGAAGTCAGCTTCTTTCCCGCCAGTCCTTCTGGAACATCGCAGCCAGCAACAAACCCTCAAAAGCCTCCAATCCATGATTCTTAAGCTTAATAGTTCCGAATCTGGAAGTGATATTACGCGTCTGGTGATAAACCGGGTTCACCAACAAACAGGCAATTCCATGGTTGCACCTCTCTGGTTGGCGTTAGAGTTCCTTAGAAGCAATGCCCAGCTTACGATGTTTGATGATTTCATTTCACAAGATCTGATCGAACCTTCTGCCATATATTCTACTAGGGCCAACATGATTGAGGAATTGTATTTTATCTCATTACCAATACTGAGCGAATTGTTGCTCGACGAGTCAAAAGACTGGAGGGTTTTAGCTCTTGCTCTAGAAGTGGTCGCACTTCAGGCGCAACAACTTCGCGAAGCATTTCGCCCAGAACTAATGGATGCTTTATACCCTGTACTTCAGCTTCTATCATCCCCAAACTCGAGCATCCAGAGGCATGCTATGATCTGCCTCAATATACTGACGAATGCCTGCAATTACGAAAATACGAGCACAATGATTATTGGAAATGTCGATTACCTCGTGAACTCGGTGGCACTGAAGCTAAATGCCTTCGATGTATCGCCGTATCCACCCCAAGTGTTGTTCATGATGGTCAAACTATGTGGTGTGAGGTTGCTCCCTTATCTCGACGACCTAGTAGATTCAATATTTGGAATATTGGATATGTACCACGGGTATCCAAAACTTGTTGAGATGATGTTCAAGACTTTGGCTGCTATTGTTGAAGAAGGGACCAAAAGCCCGTCGTTCCTAGCAATAGATAATGGAACGGACAGCGGTTCTATCGAACATCGCAAGAAGCAGTACAAGAGGGTACAGATCTCCACACTTGCTGAAGACTTTGCGAGTCGAAAAGCAAAGCGTACCAAGCATCTGAACGACTTCCCCGAAGTCGATGAGCACGTTTCGCACCCAGAACGACCGTGGACAACCAAGCCTGACAAAGCTGTCGGGCTAGAAGAGGAGGATATTGACTCGCTTTTAAAGAAGGCTACAGAAGAATCATATGAACCGCTTCCTCCATCTCGCGAACCTGAAGACCAAGAGAAGCCGCTAACCAAATCCCACAACCTTCTGCTACACATCATCAAATTTATCCCTTCACATCTCTCTTCTCCATCACCCTACCTTCGCCGGTCCTTGCTCTCCATCCTAATACAGGTATCGCCGATCCTCTCAGGACACGAAAACAGCTTCTTGCCCATCATCAACGAAGTATGGCCATCAGTAGCCGCGAGAATCAGCTTCCCCTCTTCCATGAGCGGCGGCTCCTCATCGACCGCCCTCATGACGAAGGAGTTCTCCTCAACCGACACACCAAATGACAGACCGAACGATGAATTCAGCTTCAAAGAAGAAATATACGTAACCACAACCGCCTGCCAAGCTATAGAAAGCATGTGCAAGAGCACCGGCGATTTCATGGCGACCAGAATCGAAGCCGAATTCCCCCGCTGGGAACGCCTCTACCGCCGCGTCTGGGACTCCGTCCGACAAGATGCCGAAAAAGCCATCCAACGACGAGTCCGCCAACACGAGAAGAACACAGACCCGCTACTGTCCTTATCTCTGGGACTCTCACAGTCTCTATCTCTGAACACAGTAGGCGGATCACCCTTAGGCACACGCGCATTCACCCCACACCACACCCTCTGGCGAGCCCTGACCTCCCTCTTCAAAACGCTCCTTACTCACGTCCGGCTGCCGCTCTCAATAGGCGACCAGATCTGCGAGTTCCTTGCGGCATGGATAGCTCGATTCGCGGGCCCAGAATACCACACCTCGTATTTATCTTCAAATCAAGACGTCCCACCTTCTCTCCTCCCGGAAATTGACTCAGTCAACGATGCTATTGAGGCTATGCTGACGTGGAACGCGGACTTGACTTGGTTTATCTTCCAACAGCAAAATGCGCATGTGCTTGGCATTGTACCCCGGAAGACGACACCAGTTGCTCCTATGATAAGCGAAGTCCATGAAGAACCGTTGACAATGTGGAGGTCACCAGGGAAAAGGCTGAAGTTTGCGGCGTTGGTATTTTGAGTTTATCAAGATATGGCTATGGCATTAAGGGCATCGTGTAAATAGGGATATGATATGTGCATTGACTAGATCGTGTGAACATGTTTCTCTACGTGGTATGTTGTTTATATTGGTAACAAAATAGTTCAATTGCTCAACGGTTCAATTCTTGCGTTACATGGGATAAGTGGCGCAATAAACCCTTTATCCAGCAATCGTGTTTGTTGGCTCAAAGTCCTGGTGATTGTTCATGGGACCTGGAAAAGGAATGCAAGGTATTGGACATACATAGAGAAACCTTATGGATAAGACTACTTAAGCAATGTTTACGACAGGAGATAATCACATGAGAGGAGATTGTTTGACAGGTACTAATCTCAAGAATTTATTTTTTTTCCCTTTCCTGATTGTTTTCAAATCAGAAACGACAGGCACGGCAAACCAGATTGCGGATCAGCAGACATAAGAATGAGCGAAAAGCAGTTGGAACACTGAAAGTCAGATAAAAATATCCCGAAACACTTCCGCAAGAGTTGACGACAAATTTACTCGTCGTCGCTCTCCTCCTCACTGTCTTCTTCCTCGGCATTCTCAAGCCACTCGAGGAAAGGCTCAGCAGCCTTGCGGACCTTCTTGCTGGTAGAAATATCAACGTACTTCTTGCTAGCCTTGGCACCCCATGCCTTGAGGGTTTCCTCAGCGATGATATCGTTCTCATAAAGGCGGAGCAGGATGGCTGGAATCTGACTGATCAGTTCGGGGTGGTCCTTGCCAGCAAAGCGTTCGATACCACCCAAGAAAGCCTTCTCGTGGCGCTCTGAGGTAATCATCTTCTTGAGCAGACCAGCACGGTCCGGGATCTGCTTGGCGATCTTCTCATCGAAGATGGTCTGGGCAAGGACAGCCAAAGTCTTGTGCTTAGACGCGATACCATATTCCTTAGCCTTCACGTAGATATCCACATCACTGACCTTGGCGACACTGCCCTTCTGAGTGGCGGTGTCCTGCACCCAGCTACCAAGCTCATCGTAGGCAGAAGGACCATCAGCACCATCCTCATCGGCATCCTCGACAACAAGAGCACGCTTCAGGTCATCGGGGAGTTCCTTGGCACGAGCCCGGACGGCCTCTTCAGACACGTCGACAGCCCATTCAACGTCAGAGACGTCGTCAGCTTCGATGCCCTGTGCCTCTGATTTGATACGACGAGTAAGTTCATCATCGCTGCCCGCTTCCACGGCCGCATCGCCATTTTCGACATCGCCATTGTCAGAGTTGCTTTCTCCTGGGCTGCCGCTATCTCCATTCGCTGCTTCATTGTTCTTCTTGTTCCGCTGTTCACGACGGGTCTTCTTGTCAGCCTTGTTCTTTTTCCCTCCCTTCCCGCTAGTTTCGTTGCGGAGAATGAAGGTGCTCAGTTTCAGACGGGAATCAACATCAGAGCGCTGTCCACAGGCCTTGCAATCGAGGATGATCTTATCATCCTTGATGATGACATCAGTTTCGGGATTCTTGCACTTCTTGCAAAGTACGAATTTGGAAATGAATCCGTCAAGGTAATCCTGGAGCTTGTGGGCATCATGGGCGCCGTTAATGATCCAGCGGTCATCGGTCGGCTTGGCGTTGGCCTGAGCGCCCAGTTCAAAGCCGAAGTACTTGATGACATACGCGGGAGGACGGGCAAGGGACTGGGCGACCGAGTTCAGATTGACAACAACGGTCTTGATTCCATTGCCCTTGCCTTCGATTTTGGACTGCAGACGCTCCATTTTGTAACGATAGAAGGGATCGGTAACATCCCGACGAATGTTGACGGTAGCCATGGTGAATAGCGATAAAAATTCTTTAGGTGATTAAATGAAGTAGTTGTCTGAAAATGAAGCGAAGCGAGAGGGATTTCGGACTAAGGATGTCTTGAAAGTACAAGACATGCGTAGTGAGTTCCTGATTTTGGAGGAATGGTGGCGGTTATGATCGTCTCAACGGAACGATTGGTACAGCGAATATGGCAGCCCAAAGCTTTCAGCCACAGGACTTCGAGTGTATACTACAAGGTTTCGACGCGAGGCGAAACGTTTGCAGCTTGAGCGGCAGGTGGTAATCCAGATCTCTGACACAGGACGAATACATAGACAAGTTCGCGGACGACTCTTGTTTCACTGACTTTCTCTAGCGGAAAGAGAGAGAGAAACCAACGGGTGGTTCTTCTGTAGGATGGGAAAAGACGGATGTCAGATTTTCGAGTCGCTCGATGACTAGTGACTTGACGATGAGATGACCGTGAGACTAACCAGTGGCTTTGATGAGATTTAATAGTGCAGTATAATCCGTAAGCCGTGTTCAACAGCTTTCCGGGAGGATTTGACGACGTGACAATGTCAAGAGCTGATGACTTGACGATGGAAATAAATAGTGAGGTTGAAGAAAGAAAGAAAGAAGAAAGAAGAAAGAACGGAAAGAGGAATAAAAATGGCTGCCAAACAGCGTTCGAGTGTCCACCGCCAAGACCGGCAGAAAAAAGCAAAGGAAAAAAAAAAAAAAAACCCACATTGGCTGAGTCAGCACAACTGAGCGACGGTCATTTCCGTATCAGTCGGTTCCGAGGGCACGTGCGGAAGACTAACTCGAACAATAGGCTTCTCGGGGTTATGTCGGATATAACATCCCTTCCATCTTCGGTGCATTTCAATCCCCGAGTGCCTCTCCGGGGTGTTCTGCCTAGAATACTCCAATGATCCTTTGATCCTTTTCCCCTCACTTGCTCTAGATTCTACCATTTGACTGACCCTCTCAGCTGCTCTTCTTACGCAATCGGGAAGGTGTCTTCCAGTTGACTTTCAATAACTAACCGTTCCCAACCACGCGACGCGTAGTGCAGTCGGCCATGTCAATCGATGTACAACCCCTTGTGTTATACAAATTGGTTGCTATGAACCTAAAGAATGTGCTACTAGCTTGGTTACTGAATCGCCAGGCTACATCTCTATTACCACACAACTCCTTTTATGAATACGCCCGACTGCAGTGACACAAATATCGACGAACAATGAACGACACGGGCCTAGATTTGAAATCCTAACGCATATTCATCTTATTATTAACTATTGATTCCTGGTGGGATATTGTGCAGACCTACAGTAGGGCTCACAGGTGTCCATGTCACAGTGGTTGAAGCTATTATCGGCACTGTTCCGGGTCACCCGTCGAAAGGCTCGACTAGATACCGTTCATGCAGGGAAGCATGCAGGGGAATCACTAGTTAGTATACGTTATCCCGGATATATATAGGTACATGCATATGTGGTTGGTTGTGCTCGGTACATTCATATACGGTGGTGGGTGGTAGTGTGCCGCTCTGGACAAGGATTTGTTACTTTCTTAATACCTAGATTGCGGCTTGAGCGTGAATGGTTTTCTTTCTTAATAGTGAATGTATAGTACTGTTGAGCTAGTAAAAATGATCCAGGTAGGGCAAGGCTTCAAGGTAGTTGCGTGTTTATTC
This sequence comes from Aspergillus hancockii, assembly GCA_001696595.2. NCBI lineage: Eukaryota > Fungi > Ascomycota > Eurotiomycetes > Eurotiales > Aspergillaceae > Aspergillus > Aspergillus hancockii. The sequence continues at coordinate 28,163 of MBFL02000275.1, forward strand.
GAGATCTGTTGTTGATATTGACGGGTTATGTTGATAATGGAAGGACGGTATGACTAACTATCGAATGTCATCACCTAAAATCCATGCAAATCTACCCCAACGCAACTCCATTGATTTCAAGCTACTCGACTGTCTCAGTTGTATCGCTACTGTCGTGAACATCGTTCAGCCGAGTGTCTTCCTGTAAGTATTGTTTTTTGATCTTCTTTCATGTAGAAAAATTTCCATACTCTTCTGTCTTCGTCCCCACATACCCCCACGTGCCCCTCCTCAGCGTCCTCCCGACGGTCCATGAACCACCGGTAAATGCAACCATAGAGGCTAATAAGTGCAGTTCCAGAAAAATGCCACTAAACCTCTCCTTGTACCTGGTCACCGACTCGACCCCGGCCATTCTCAAGGGTCGTGACCTGTGCACGGTTGTGGAGGAAGCTCTGCAAGGAGGTCAGTTTCTCTCTACTCCCCAGTAAATTCCCCGCTAACGCTTGGCATGTAGGCGTCACGGTGGTCCAATATAGGGACAAGAAGAGTGATACAGGAGACCAAGTGAAAATCGCTAAGAAGTTGCACCAGATCACCCAGAAGTATGGGGTTCCCTTACTGATCAATGACCGTGTGGATGTCGCCCTTGCCGTCGGCGCGGAGGGTGTGCATCTCGGTCAAGATGATATGGGTAAGGCTTTACATCCTGCTTTGACACTTCCAAGGTCTAATCTGTCGTAGCTATTGAGCAAGCAAAGAAGCTTCTTCCAAATGATGCTATCATTGGTATCACGGCCGCCTCGATAGAAGAGGCTCAGAGGGCAATTGATGCCGGCGCCGACTATCTCGGCATAGGAACCATGTTCCCAACACCAACGTATGTTACCTGCGTTACGAGGGAACCTGTTAGCCATAATACCCTGTCTCTCAAGTCACGCTAACCTTCACCAGTAAGACCAACACCAAACACATAATTGGAACAGCCGGCACACAGGCCATCCTTGAGGCTATCTCAGACACCGGCCGCTCTGTGGGAACCGTCTCCATTGGCGGTATCAACCTTTCTAATGTCCAGCGAGTTCTCTACCAATCCAAAGCTCCCAAAAAAGCACTGGACGGCGTTGCAATCGTTAGCGCCATCATAGGTGCGGACGACCCGAAGGCCGCAGCAGCTGATTTCGCGAAACGCATTGCCACTGCACCACCGTTCGTACGAAGTCCAGCAGCTACACAGATTAGCGATGTTGCTGCATTGCAGGGGGAGGTACCGAAGATCGTTCAAAAGGTCGTACAGACGCATCCCCTGGTGCACAACATGATCAACTTTGTGGTGGCCAACTTCGTTGCCAACGTTGCTCTTTCCATGTAAGTTCCCTTTGCTGCCTGTATGACTTGCACATGCCTAATCTAACCAATACCAAGGGGTGCATCTCCAATAATGTCCCCGCACGGTGATGAAGCTGTCGATCTCGCTCGGTTCGACGGCGCTTTGCTCATCAACATGGGCACCTTGACCAGCGAAAGCGTTCCGAACTATCTCAAAGCTATCAAGGCATACAATAACCGCGGTAACCCCGTGGTCTATGACCCCGTCGGCGCTGCTGCTACGCACATCCGGCGTGGGGCTGTGAAACAGCTCATGGCAGGAGGATATTTCGATCTCATCAAGGGAAACGAAGGGGAGATCCGACAAGTCTTTGGGAGCAGCGGCGTGACACAGCGTGGGGTCGATAGTGGCCCAAGTAGCCTTGATGAGCAAGCAAAGGCCACACTGGCACGGGATTTGGCTCGTAGAGAGTGTAAGCAGTTGCCTCTCTATCAACTATCCACTTCTACTTCAAATGGATGGCTTTCTAACTGGGTGCAGATAACCTTGTTCTTCTCACTGGCGCTGTTGATTATCTTAGCGATGGAGAACGGGTAATTGCTGTGGAGAATGGACACGAACTCCTTGGACAAGTCACTGGCGTACGTTTACTCACCTGTTATCCCAAGATGATTATTTGACAGACTGCTAACGAGAGAATTAGACGGGCTGTGCTGTCGGAACCGTAGCTGGCTGCTTCCTAACCACTCATCCATCCGACAAACTCCTAACTGTCTTGTCCGGCATCTTGATGTACGAGATTGCCGCGGAGAACGCCGCTTCGAAAGAATACGTGCGGGGACCAGGAAGCTTTGTTCCGGCTTTCCTGGACGAGCTCTACGCTATTCGTCAGGCAGCCCTGGAGGGTGACCACAGCTGGTTTACCGAACGCGCCAAGATCCGCATGGTCGACTTGTGAAATGTATCAATAGGCAGATAGATAAAAGTTGCTAAACTAGGCTGAAATAAGGATATTAGCCCAATCAAGTACGCCGTAACTCAAACGCTCATGCCTGAGTAATATGGCACCCACCACCATGAACCCTTGCATAACGTTTTACTCCGCACAAGGCTAGACATTTCTCCTCACGGACTTCCCGCCCGATTTCCTCCACAGTCACCGACTTACATATTTTTTTTTTTTGTTTGCTTTCTTTCTTGATCTCTTTTCACACTTCTCGCATCCGAATTTAACACAGTTAATTGCAATTACCCCGTCAATAGTACAGCAACCATTCAAGATGGCCTCCATCGCAAGGGCCAGCCGAATCCGTGAGTCTCCTATTGACCTCGGCCAGTTTCATAGATAAACTAACAGGATATCAAGGCAACCCAGCCCTATTGTACGTATGTCACCAAAAAAAAAGAGAAGCCGAAGGCAGAATTCAGATAAACACTAACAACAATACAAACAGTATCTGTGACATCCAAGAGAAATTCAGACCAGTGATATACGAGTTCTCTAATCTGTACGTCACCTCCAACTCATCTCATACCTCAATCAAATACCCCTCGATATCCCATTCATCCCACCAACACCCACAACCAAACCACTTACCAAAGCAAAAATACAAAAACAGGATCCCAACAACAACCAAACTCCTCAGAGCAGCCAACACCCTCCAAATCCCAACCTACATCACGACCCAAAACCGCTCAAAACTAGGCGACACCATCCCCGAACTCCACCCCCACCTGACAACCCCCAACATAATCGCCAATGTCGACAAAACCCTCTTCTCGATGATCATCCCCGAGATCGACGCAAAGCTACCCCGTCCCTTAGCCGGCGAGACGCCCCTCGACGCTATCATTGTCGGCATAGAAACGCATATATGCATCACGCAGACAACGCTCGATTTGTTGGAGCGTGGGCATAGGGTTTATGTTATTGTGGATGGAGTGAGTAGTGTTAATGCTGAGGAGAGGGGGATTGCGTTGGCTAGGTTGAGGGATGCGGGGGCTGTGGTTACTAGTAGTGAGAGTGTGCTTTTTGAGGTATTGGGGGATGCGGGGCATGGGGGGTTTAGGGATGTTAGTGGGTTGGTTAAGGAGATGAAGGAGGAGACGAAGGGGGCGCTGGAGGTTTTTTCGAAGATTTAGGGGGGGCACCTTAGTAGGAGATCTTCTATTGCTGTCTATTGTTGGGATGTGTTTGTTATTGTTTGATTTTGGGTGGATTTCGGGGTCTAAATAGATTGGTTTCGGGTTGGGTGGATGGGCATTCTCAACTGGCATAGTGTCCTTTAATACTACCGTAAAAGATGACATACGTAATCTTAGAAGCTTCGTGGATGTCAATTTAAATGACTGCAGTGAGGACATTAGAACTACGCTAGATTCCAGCTACTGCATAGTACATTGATGTGAAGTCGATGAACACCGTCAAACCCTCAATTTAAGCTGTGGTTACGTTACTTTCGCAGGTCATCACTCGACGCTGGGCCCCCTAACCTATTTCATTTAGGGTTTGTAACAGCTCGGGTCGATGGTTGAGACGAATTAAGCCATCCAAACGCAGAGGCACCGCCAATGGGGTTGGCAGACCATGGCTTGCCCGTCCACGCTTCGTCCGGGGAGGCTCGAGACGATGCTGGCTGGGAGGATGTCGACACCGCATCGGTACTGGAGCTATTGGGCAGGATCGTAACCGACGAGGTTCGAGAGGACTTTGTCGGGCGCAGTACTTTCATGGGACGACTCCTGGAAGTCTTGCCCGCCGTGGAAGCATTGGGATCCAATTTGGTATCGCGTTTCCACGAACCCCAGACCCCAGCTGGCTCCACCTTTGCCGGCCCCTCAGGCGGAATACCTGCAACTACGGCGGACTTGCTAGGACCGATGGATTCGGCGCTCCTTGCTGCTTCGGGAGTATCCAAAGAAGTCTTTCGACTCTCCTCGGGTTCCTCGGTTGAGCCTCTGGCGGAAGTAGATGCTGACCTTGACTGTCGAGAGACACTTCTAGGGGGGCCAATCACTCCGACCGAATGGCCGTTGGTGCCAGGTTCATCGATAGCCTGAAGAGGTTCAGTCACGCTCGCAGGAGGTGAAGCCTCCGATGCCGTGCGAAGAAATTTGAAAGCAGAGTCATCTTCCGGGCGTACAAGAGGTATCGAGATCTTATTCCGATCATCATCCACCATAATGATCTTGTCTTGGGAAAAGAGCAATTCCGCATTATGAGAACGGAGCACATCACTGCCGATGACGATCTGAATGGAAGGGTCGCTAGGATCGACATCACGGACAAGGAATCGAACAGTCAGCGCAGGCAGCTGGGGGACTGGGCTGCTAGGCCTAGATGACGATTGGTGAACACTAGCCTCGGGCAGATACATCGGAAGCTTAATGAACTGCAAGCCTTCCTCTTGTGTGACCTCGCCCTCGAGACCTAACTTCCGAATCATGTGATAGCCTAATGAGGATTTATAGGACCCGGAGCAAACAGCGGCGTACAGAAGTGAATCATTGGAGAAATTTGTAGTCAACCAGCACCGAATAATGCAGGGAACAGGACCGAGAAGGAAAAGCCCTGGCGGGGGAATGAGAGGGGATTCGTTGATAGAAGAGCCCATCATTCTGCTGGTAGTTTCCAACCCTAGACTGTTGGTGCGAGCTGAATGATGGGAATGTCCCGATGAGCTTAGCCGCCCGTCCGATCGATGAGACAAAGATCGCTCGGTCAGCGGATGACTTCCCATGCCACTCCCAGTTCTCAATGGCAGCTCACTGGTGGATCGACTGGCTTGTCCATAGTACCCATGAATAGCGCTTTCATCAAACCGAACACTATTTGCTCTGGACGTTCCCCGTCTTGGTTCATCTTCAGTATCCATGCCCATGGTACCCGCAACACCGTGATGCTGTCCCTGATCGAAACCCTTAAAGGCGTCGGCTGGAGAATGGAAGATAGGTTCTGCATAAAGATAAAGGTACATTAGCATCTGGCCCCGAATCTTCCTAGCGCAAGAGGTAAGTCAAACACACCTGTGGGTATCGTACCTGGAACGGAGGAAGGAAATGGCGATAAAGGTCCCCAAACGCTTCTCAATTTCGCATCCTCGTCCCTCCGCCGCTCTAGTCTTGCGATTCGCTCCGCCTGCTCGAACTGCGTAGCATGGAGTTCCTTCAGTTCTTCGAAGACGCGCCAGATGTCGTCGCGTGAGGCAAAAGGATATTGAGCATCCATATCCGAACAAGCGGAAGGGAACGAATCAACTTGATGAGGGCGACGAACAAAGCAATGACAATATAAAAGGGACACGAATGCAATGCACCAACTCCAGGAACCGGACTATTATAGCTTTCCCCTTCAGGATACTGTTTGACGTGAGCCAGCCACAGTTATCTAAACCACTTATCCTCAAGACTCCTCCTCCCTCTGTGAGACGGCCGTACGGCCGTCCACCCGATTTACGAAAGACAAATATCCGTAAACTCTGCCGAAACCATATAAAATATGGGCACCGTGCCGTGGGAGGGTATTTAATCAATAACGCCGACAAGTGATGAGACGAGAAGAAGAGTCGAAAGGCGTGATGTGATGTCTTGGTTCGGGCGGAACGAATGCCGACTTCACGGTTGTCTGAGAGATATCCAACGAGATGAAAGGCGACACTTCAACTTCTCGATAGAGGTCGCAAAAGATTCCAGATAATTGCAGTCAAGAATTTGTACAACCGATGGACGGGATTCTGGCTTTAAACACCAAGGAAAGCAATGATCTGCTCTGCAGGAGGAAATGCGAGCCGAATGCTAGGATAAAGGTTCCCGGGGCTTTCAAGGGAGGCTTAAAACACGTGTTGTAGTAGATTGTTCAAAGGGTACAGTGATTCGCAGGACAGGAGAAGCGAGTTCGTAAGATCGTCAGGGTCAAAGGGATTTCAGTGTAGATGGTGAAGATGTGAGATAATGAGGCGAGAACACAGAGACGGGAGAAAGACGGTTCAGTTGTCGTTGGACAAGAAATGAGGGGATGAAATTCAAATGAAATGTAACGGCCGTCACTTTCTTTCTTCGGCTGACACCTTTTTTCGGACTTAAATTCAATTCAATTCTAGACCGCTTTGGCAATTCTCCATTTCATTGAAACAAAACCACAATGAACACAACTTTCGTTAATATAATACAATGAATTTATTGAAACACATATATAGGATGTTGACATTTCACTTTAATTCTAGACGTCCTCTGTTGAATAACGTGGTACGTTGTCGACCAGTGTGTAGACATTAATCAGACGGATAAATCCCAGATCCACTACTTATCAATCCTTCTACCTTGGCGCTTCCGTCCATCCGGGGAAAACCATCGGAAGCTGTTCAGGCTGTTCATGCGGCCAATTCGCTCGAATTGCTTCCATAAGTGCATCGTACACTATCCGGTACCCCTCTGCCGTTAAATGCAGCCCTATTTTTGACGTATAATCGTCAGCATGTGCTATACGAAACAATGACTGTGAAGAAACAGCGGCAACAAACCATCAGTAAAAAACCGCTCGAATTGATCCAAGTTCGGGAGGTCCCTCGATCCAGGAAGCGGCTCTCCCTCCTTCCAGCCCACAGCGGCCATAAAAGCACTCCAAACATCCACAACAGGGACTCCGAGTGAAGAGCCGGCTTCGCGAACCGCCTCCGCATACTCCTTCGTATGCTTGGCAGTTCGAGTGGGATGGGGATTTCCTTTTGATTCATCGAATCCTTGTAGCTGGTATTCATTAACCGGGGGAGGTGTGAAGATGAGAATATGGGGGTTCTGGGCGACCGTCGCGGGATGTTGAATAATTCGAGTCAGATTTTCTTTATACACGTTCACTGGGACATGCTGAGCGTTGCCGGGAAGACATGCGTCGTTGGCTCCGAAGAAAATCGTCTATCTACGAGTTAATACGGTTACTTCCTGTAACTTGAATCGGTAAGCCTACCATGAACCGGACAGTGGCCTTTTCCGGGGTAGGGAAAAATTTAGGAAAGACGTTGATGGCATGGCCGGAAGTATAACCACTGCATATTGTCAACAAAGGAACTATAGTATGTCTTGCAAGTTAAATGGTATTTTACCCAAACCCGCGATTGATCACGTCGAAGCGTCGAATGTAAGCTATAGGGACTCAGTATGTTTACGAGCCAGTAAAAGTTGAGACTACTGACCTTCTTGCAATGCCCCTTGAAGTGCGAATCCCCCCTGCTCTGGGCCATTGGACATCTGCGTGATCGAATCACCGAAAAGGATGAATTGATCGTAGGGCTTGTATAGAGCCTCTTCCTGGCCTTCGTTGGACATTGTGTGGACCGAAATATTATTGCCTATGGCTGGACCTTTATGAAGCAGCTGGTAATCGGTTCATGAGGTACTGGAAGGAGATCGCGCGGTGAGGGAAAGAATTAAGTATGATAGAGGGGCTTTGCAGTGATTAAAAGTAAGGTTCAAGAGCGGTTACTTTTCTCTTATTAGGTGGGATTTTGAGATAACGATATGAGTGGATCTCATTTCAATACATTTTAGTATTATTATCCACTTTTGAGTAGTCCCTAGATAGCGTCCAACCGTACTCTCTCTAGCGACTGAGCAATTATACATAGCTTACGATGGCCTTGATTTCCATTAATCGCATTGACGCTAAGGTTCCGCCATCGATATAGACCACCGCCCTGCCGTTTTTTCCACCAACAGAATTCGCGCATAGTCAAGTGGGGAGTTTCTAAGGGAGATATTTCTCTGCGATCTGTTTTGGCAAGGAATTAAGGACATCCCGGCCGTGTTGAAAATGGACATATGGTCGAATATTCTACCGACGGATACAACTCACCTTTTGTACGCTAACAAATTCCACTATTGCTTCAAGAAATGGCCAGTCATCGTTGAAGGGAAAAAAAAAATTTTTGAAATAAGAAAAAAAAAGAAAGGTTGATTGAAAGCAAAAAACCAAATCAAGTCCCTATACCAATCCAAATCTTGAGTTAAACAATCGGCCATACAAATGTAGATCCTATCAATTAGGGCTTCGCCATTTCCTCCCCATTGCATGGACTACAACCGTGAGTAGTAAGCTAAAGACGAACATGAGAGCACTCGAGACACCAGAACTGGCGGCAACGCCAACGTTCTCAAACATATCGGGGAACCTAGTTGATGTCAATTATGTGTCTATGAAAACAAAACCTGATAAAACTCACCAGAATGGCCCGATAAAGCCCCACATCTGTCGAACAAAAGTATAAAAACACCGACACTACCTGCATCTTGCGGATAGCAGTCTACCGCATAGGTGACCATGACAGTTGTCACGAACTGGTTACCAAAGGCAGCTATAGCAGTACCTACAATCGGCGATACAACCCAATGTCCACCATCCTGCTGGGTGCAGACCAGAAAGATGATGACGCCAACGATGGTCAGGATAGTGCCAAAATAGCTAAGCCAGAGGCGGAATTCTGGCTCAGGTGCCTTTCGGATGCGCTGTACACGACGATTCATCCAGTAATCGGACATAGAACCACCTATTTGCTCACCGAGGACGGTGCCAATGATGACATCGAGGAACTGGAGGTCAAGCTGTTCGGCATACAGGCCGAACTTCTCCTGCAAGAGCTGGGGGGCCTCGACTGTGACCAGGACACTTCCGAACAGAAATACCATCGAATACACAACTGCCGGGATCATCACGTTCGGATTCTTAGCCAAGATAACTTGAACGCCATTCGTTATGGCGAGAACCCAGAAGATCCAGCGGTAACCGGCGCGATCTGCGGCGAAACCGAATATTAAAGGGCCTGGTATGTACCGCGTTAAATGAGATGCTTTAAAGTGAACGGGCGTGTTAACACTAGCCAACTGGAACACCCAAGGTGACCATCAATGTCCAGATACCCATATAGCGAACCCTTTCCTTTTTGAAAAAAGGTTCGACCACAACTGCACTCCCAATAGCTGCTGCGGGAGAGATGAAAAAAGCCGTCAAGGCTCTGCACGCAGCCATCGACGCGTACGTTGGACTCTTCGCGCACCCAACATTACAAACAAGGCTGAGAATTGTGGACAGCAGAAACATCGGCCGACGACCGTACCTTTGGGATAATGGTCTCCAAAAGAGAGGAGCACCCCCAAGGACAGCAGTCTGAAGAGAGGCGAGATAGCTAGCTCTTTGTATTGATACCCCGAAGTCAACGGCGATATCTTCTTACGCGGGAATGATCAAGGCTGTAAAGGTGGCCATGCAAGCGTGAAAAGCAACGAGGATGAGATTGGTCAATTTCTATGGTAAGAAGCAGGTTACTTAAGCCTTGAGCGATACTCTTAGGAGAGCATCATAGCTTCCAGGTAGGCCAGTTGTATGGATCTGCGCCTGACGGACTGGGTATAGGATCTAAATCCAAGGCCCCATGGCGTTTTAAAAGATATTCACGATGCAATGGGGACAGGTTCGATGAGATGTAACCAATCTGTGAGTGACCCTCCTCTGCTTTCTCGATATACTCGCTACCGTCCTTTTCTAGGTTGGAGCGGTCCTTGCTATCTGGTTGTTGAGACGGACTGAACCTCTGTATGATCTTCTGTTATCTTACTAGAAGTCATAGCTTCTAGGAATAACGTAATGTGTATTACTGAAACGAAGTAGAAGTTTATTAGGCTCTTAAGGAAAGATTGCGGTCATCCCAAGAAAATGGATGACCTGCCGTCAAGTATTAGGGTGAGAATTCGCTAACCCTAGATGAGGAGGGAAACAAATGATTATAACAGTAGAAAGGAGCCGTTGGACCGGCATATCTGATCGCCACTCATTCTGTTCTAGGCAAACCTGGGGTAAGGGTAGGCCTAGCCTCGATTGATAGCGCATCCTACAGGCTCAGGTTGATGGATATCTGGGGAAGCTGGGGTTAGGTTCTATCCCAATACTCTGACAAAGCGTTGTGGGGATGAGGGTAGTCTCCACAGTATGGCCATGTCAGGCTGTGTGCTCGGACGCTTATCTTGAGGGGTGATTTATTGCGTTGTGGAGAAGAGGTCGCTCAGTTCCACCCCGTGCTGATTACGACGCATATCTGCTGCATTAGACGGCTAGTAGCGAAACAGTCGTCTTTAGCTTCTCCCATGAACTGTTGGCATGGATTCATAAATTAGACGTTACTACTACTACTAGGTTTTTGGGGCAAATCATGCATACATTTGATTAGGAGGCCACTGGACGCATAGCCGGGTGATGTAGGATGGGGCAAAGTGATGACCAACATATAGCTGACCGCAACACTAGTGAAGCTAAATCACTGCTAAGACTACCAAGAGTATTGCCACGAAAGCTTCACACATGGTATATGAACGCCGTGCTGCGAAGGGGCTTCACTTCCAATTCAGGGAAGTCAGACCGACATCAGGTAGGGTATCGTTGCAAGCTACCAATAGTGCCTCCAGCATAAGGGCTGATTTATAGTGATTCTTACCAGTGACTGGTGGTTCAAAAGGACTTGTCTCCGCGCAGCTTGAGTTTAATATCCGGGGAGATTGTGGGGATTATGGGGGAATTATGTCCATAGTACTCTGTATCCCGCTGAGTGATATATATCTAGAAGCTTTTAGTTTGAGATATAATGAAATTCTACCAATAAAATGCTAAAGACACTTAACAGTTTCCAGCAGTGTCACTACCAGCTAGCTTCTCCAGAACGAAACCCCAACAATCAGAGGGTCTTCTAGACTAATATTGATTATATGTTTTCCGGCATGGTGCCGCCGCTACAAGAGCATGTTACATGTAATTCGAAGGGCAATAAGAGGCTGACTCGAGCATTTGAAACTGTTAAATGTGTTTGGAAGGTTTGATACCAATATAGATGCGTGTCATGGGGGTTTGTAGAAGCATCAATTGGGCAATTGTTGATTGTTTCATAGGAATTTACTGGCCATCAACCTAGGTCAACTAATTAAAATTTTGAATTCATCAAATCAGCTGCCTGTGGTAATCTCGACTGAATGTTTGCACAAGCTGTACATGCCCATTAAGCGTCAGATCCCTCAAATACCACATACTTTGTATTGTAACGAGATGTCACGGTTCCACTTACGCTCTTAAATTGGTTAGCTAAGCGAGTAATGTATGGTAACCCGGATCCCGGACCTCAAAGTGTTTACTCACTCGATTGCCATAAAAAACCCATCATATATAGCTCGTTTAAAACGCTGCTTTTAGAGGTTTGTTTGGATTATCTAACTAAGATGGAAGATTCGAAAAGGACAAGCCCCAACGCCCCTGACTCCCCTGCCCCTGATTCCATTGCTCCTGTTTCCATTGCTCCTGATTCCCCTGCTCCTAACTCCCCTGCCCCTAACTCCACTGAACCGTCCGAACCCTCGACCCCAACACCGGACTTCCGACTTGGAATGAGGTTTCTAGCATAAAGCTTGCGAGGAATGCTCTACTGCGCCATACCGTTGCAGAAAAAGAATCATACCGGGTCTACAAATCAGATTCTACTAGATATATAACTCGTTGTAGGGACTCAAAATGCCCATACTGGGTTCGTATCTCATGGAGAATAAGACAAAATCAGGCTGTTGTTGCGCATTACACTCCGCATACTTGCCTCCCTGATGTTCATGATAACTGGTCATGGGCTCATTCGGTCCAATATTTTAAAGAAAATCATCGTGAGATATACCAATCAGACCCCGGGATAAATGCCTTCCAAATTCGTTCTACAGAACATCGTCAACAGAATGAGATATCTTATAATCAGGCGTGGCGTACATTGCGGGTTATATGTGGCCGTACCCAAAATAATAAAAAAAGGTACCATCGCTTGTGCTTCACTTCTATAATTGAACAAGCACATGTTTTCTATACAATACCCTGGGCTGAAATAGCCTTTAGTGCAGCGCGCAATGTAGAAGATACCGAACGGGCAGATACCGACCAAACAGAGGTCAATCAAGCAGTGATCAGTCCTCCTGTGTTTGATCGACCAGTGTTTGTTCTCCCAGCCCGAACAGAGCTCAACAGCTATTATAGTACTCCAGATAGCCATGCCCGTAAGTATTTATCTATCTAGTGAGTAAGTCTCAGGCTAACATATCCAAGCATGAGGCCATTATGTACGTTTAATCTCAGCATCCAGGATTGTACGTGGGTACTAACCCACAAACTAAAGTCTCAAACCTTCAAACAAACGGCACGATTTACCTCGCCGGCCAAATCGCGGCTGACAAGGACGGTAATTTGATCACCGGTAGTATAACCAAAAAGGCGGAGCAGATATTTCGCAATACAGAATCTATCCTACGGGCCACTGGTTCGGACTTGAGTAGAGTAGTAAAAGTAACGGTAACTGCGTTTCCCTAATGTGAGCTGGAGAGACATCACGCTGATATTTGTATGCCAGTACCAGGTTTTTTTCAAGGACATGCAGTTAAGTCCCGAGTTCTACGCTGTTTATGATCGGATGTTACCGCATAAACCGCCAAGGAGTACCGTGGTAGTCTACGGTTTACCACTAGGCGTCGAGGTGAAGATGGAAGCCATTGCCGTTGAGTAAACGATATTCATATAAACACAAGTTTCGACCTTGAATGTCAATACTGCATATCAATACTGCTTATGTAGAAGTTTAATGACTTTGGAATTTCTCATGCTTTGAGTAAATTCTGTAGGTACGCTATTGTTGAAGCTAATACATAACGCAGATTTGACCAAGCCGTAAATATTATACCTAACGGGACTCATAGTTCATCGTCATTGTCGCTTTCGAGAAATCATTCTCTCCAGTCCCGGGATTTTGGATTGTTTTTGCACCCTCAATAATCTCGTCGATTGCCTCAATGAGCGTCAACTTTGGTTGCTATCTATCCTTTTCAGCCATTAATTTCGAAAGCTGGTCATCAAAAAGATTGTCTGGAAGCAATTCTATGTGCAACCTCTGCCTTTCTTATATCCGTAAATGCGAAGAGACTCCGGTTTCGGTGGCAGGTAGTCCACGATTGAGAATGATGCGTCAATCTTCTCATCTGCATGGATTCCTTGAGCGAAGTAGTTGAGGATGAGGATTCCCAGACTTAGTGTCGTAAACTGTGAAATGCTTCGGAGAGAGCAGCAAATCGGGCCCGATGATGATGGTGGCTCTGAGCGGGGCTCGCTGTCAACTCTTCGGCCCATTCGTACCGATTAAAAACCCGCAAATCATACTCCTCATCATCTTCGAAAACGTCTTCACCTGTAGGTTTGAAGATAGCCCCGTCGGCCTCGGCTCTCATCTTTTCGTACTTTGATAGCTCTTTGGCCAACGGGGCAGAGCGATAAAGATTCAAGACTTGGGGAAACTGATACCAGCAGGGCTGCTACTGCCTGTGCAAGATAAGCCCTGGCATCATCGTTGTTGAGCAAGTAAGCAAAAGTACAATTAATCAATTACAATACAAATTCAGAAAGAGAGAAAGAAAATCTTTTAGAACCTAATTAACCATATCCTCCGGCTCCTGCAGCAAGATGATGAGTACCCTTTCTTGGCTCTCAACAGTGTCGAAGCCAGCTCGAAAATTTGCTCCTTTGAACAGGGCTAAATCATCGGGCTTCAAAACCTTCAAGGGAGGGTACGGTGCATATTCACACACGCATAGTCATGTCGTACATAATTGCCGAATTGCGGTTTTCTTAAAATATTATGAAGTAGTTGAAACGCTACTTCAAAGTCGCCATTCTCTCTGAGCTTCACACGCCCGTATTCCTTGCGGTTCGGCACGTCACAGAGAACATGCAATCGCCGGTATTGTAGGGCGAAAGAGGCAGCATCGGCATGGCAATGGAGATAAGAGACAATTTGAAGGAGCACTTCCTGTGAGAGGCTTAGGAGACACATAATTGAGAAAATGTATCTGACTTCAAGAGGCCGGGATAGTGATAATTAGAATTCAAAGTTGGGGAGAGTTGCCTGAATATAGCAATATTAAAATTTGATCCACCACTTGAATGACTCGACAGAGTCAAACAAATGCAAAGGCTGGCGCGCCTTGGCAACCAGGATAATCATGGCCCACCATTGATTAATACTACGGCAGATATTAATATCGAAGTGACCTTGCCAGACCATGCTTCTAAATATGAAAAGATCTATAGTTCATGTTTACGAGCCACGATGTAAATTCGTAGTAAGTATGCCGGTCGCTATACCATCCGTAACCAGCCTCCCGAGCCAGGTACTATGTATAGAGAAAAAAGCAGGCCACTCCGCAAAACAGAACAAAAGATAGAGCTCACCCCCGAATTCTTAGTACGAGAGTACAACAATTCGATCTCGTTCTAGGTCTGCTAAGTATATAGAGGTTGTTGCTGATTCAGGGTTGTCGTGCCGGCACACCTTACAGAGCAATCCTCTACATAGAGCGCCCTTTTTCATGTCTCATTGCTAGGTTAATGCGACAGCTAATCACTGCTTTGGGGATTTACCAGTCAACTATCCTGATTCCTGAGCCACTGTGCGCTCCATGGCAAACCCTAAGCACCGTAACAACCACATCATACACTACAGACTCATCCCCATACAATGCGAAGCGATAGTTACCACTACCCTCTCGAGTCTCAACCCTAGGGCTTTTTCGCCCGAAGTATATCGGTAAACTGCGAGAAGGCCACTTCTGAGTTCTAAGAGCCATCCTACTCGCCTACTGCGTGCAGAAGGGGCACACCAACCTGCTCCGCGTACGAGCACTAAAGACTCTGCCGCGTTGTGCGGATATCCTATAGTTCATCCAGGGGAGCCAAGGCCTCTGTGTACGATGGAACTTCCTGGACCATAAGCAATACTTGGTCTGGCTTGGGTAGGAATTTAGCCATCTCTGTGTCTTTCTCATTGTGATCGAAATGTATATGGGTAGTTGAGGGATGTGTTAGTTGAAACTGAAATCTTACTCACACGGAGTCGAAGTATTAGGGTAGAATAGACATAACCTCAATGTTTTCAAGACCATAGAGTATGATAATGAGACTCTTGACTTTTTTTTTTCTTTCTTCTCTTTTTCCCTTTGTAAAATAAAGCATTCTCCTGCTGCCGTATCGCTGGCTTTATTTGCTACTTATCATTGGACGTCTACGATTTGTCCACCTGAAGGTTGGTAGTAGGTCTGGGGGGATGCGAAACGATCCTTCAGTAGTATACATACAGAACCCAATGGCGGAAAGAAGGGATACTAAGAAGTGAAGAGCTTTTTGACGGCCCTAAATCTATGAAGAAATCATAATGTTTCATAATTCTTATAACTGCTACTAGTTTACTGTCTGCATGTCCAAGTGATAAGGTTATGTTGTTGCATGGTATGATGCGTTCCGGCATAAAGATCACCATTGGGTGCTGTTTAGTCTACCCGGATTGAGAGATGGCGTTGGTGCAGATCCCGCCTGTTTGTATTGTAGGTACAGATGTACTGTTAGGTACTCCAAAGAAGTGGGAGTTACCTTCCGATCTTCCGTATGCATTATGATAGGTCGCGACTATTAACAAAGAAGGAGGGGGGGTTTTTTTTTTTTTGTTGCCTTCGTTAAGTAGCGCACCTACCATGGATTGATTCGATTAATTGAGCCAAGGCTTTGTCGAGTACCTGGGTTGACATCAAAATCGTTGATCATTCAAGCTAAAAGCGATTTCTTTGGCCCTTTGCGCATTCCAGGGATTATCGACTAGGGTCTCTGAAGGTGGGGTAAAATAAATGATGAATTGCTATTAAACTAAAGTTAGGTTAGCAGCAGCAAGAATGTCGTTGGAATGTTTACTTACATACACTTTGTTACACCATCTCGACCTCACGCGTCTTGATGCATTTTCCGGACCGTTATCGCTACAGCGGCTTCATTACTGCACTCATCCTTGACCACTGCATGAACAGGGAACAATATTCCCAACAATCCGAAATATATTCTTGGAAAGTCTTCAAGCAAAGTTTCATATTCGCCTTCTATCAAAGAGTAACATAACTACACATTAAGTAGGTAGCGGTGATCTATCAGATGATGTGCTTTT
Organism: Aspergillus hancockii; assembly: GCA_001696595.2. Lineage (NCBI taxonomy): Eukaryota > Fungi > Ascomycota > Eurotiomycetes > Eurotiales > Aspergillaceae > Aspergillus > Aspergillus hancockii. Next base: position 44,507 of record MBFL02000275.1, read on the forward strand.
AGTCCCGTGTTTTGGCTCCATCGGGGGCGGGTCATCTGTCATGAACGCCTTCTAAAACTATCTATCTATCTATCGCGCAGATAATCCACTCCGTCTCCATTTTCCTCCTTCTTAACTTCCTTTCTTTCACCACTGCCTCTTTCAGGGCATGTCTACTATGAATAGCTCATTTAACTCAAGACTCTTCGCCTCTAATCTTTCTTTCACTCTCTAGCCCTTTGATCTGATGCTTTTGTTTCCTTTTTTTGAGACCCTTTTCCCAACAACCAGCTCCCCTCACCGCCGTTAGCCTGCAGTCAACCTCGGTCGGTACTGCCCACCTTTAACGCCAGGGATTTGTTTATGGACGGCTCTTCTCGGGACTCAACTAGTATATGATATGTTTTCTAGTATGTCCTGTTACCCTGGGTACCTGGCGGGTGGCTTGTGTTAATGAGTGAATCAGATCTTCGCGTTTAGCCCGGAAGTAACTGCCGCTTCCATACCCTTCCAATATGCCTCGCTCTGTCCCCTCCAATCTAGCCTCTTTCTCTCAGGAGGGTAGTCCAACGCCGGGCGATAATGATGGCCGAAATTCTTTGTCGCGAACGGCTCCCCCCTCCCCTTCCGCCGTCAGACGAAGCCACAGTCTTCTCTCGGAAGCTCATACCGGCTATCAATCGTTAGAACCGCCGTTAGAGATAGGTGAAACAACCAGCCTATTAGGGAAGCCTCAAGGGCGAGGCGTACCAGGACGGTCGTACACCAACCTTTCTATCAGCTCGGGACCCGATGTTCAATTTCGGCACACACTGATGGCGGGGAGCATCCGCCGATCACGCCATCACAGCCGTGCGAATTCCCAAGCCCTACGATTCAGCCGACGGGGAAGTATAGATGCAGATCCAGCTGAGAGCTATGCTGCGTCAACCAAGGATGGTCTGACAGCTTCTTTCATGGACGATCGGACCTGGTATGACCAGTTTACCTCTACCGACTGGGTGCATGATAGCATTGCGGATGGTGCCCGCCTTCGAGAACTGCGGGGGCGGCGGGACATCCGGGGTCGTCTTTTGGCATGGTTCGATGGTTCTCAGGGTTGGGTTCTCGTCGCCGTAATTGGCTTGATCACCGCAGCGATTGCCTATTTCGTGGACGTAACCGAAGATGTTGTGTACGATATGAAAGAAGGATTTTGTACCACACGATGGTTCCGTAGCCATCATGAATGTTGCGTGGACAATCCTATGTGCACTGCATGGTGGCCATGGTCCAAGATCCTATCCTTCTCCAGTACAGATAATCATTGGACAGACTTTGGCATGTACGTGGGCTGGGTAGTGATCCTTTCTGTCATATCTTGCTCCCTAACCCTGCTAACGAAAACGGTCGTTCCTTCATCCGTCTCGTTGACTACGCTGGATGAAAATCTGGGCGCAGCGTCATCGCGAGGTACGAAGCGCACCATCGGAAATGCCGACTCTCCGGACTCCGATACTAGCCCACGCGCACTGCATTCAGCAATCCCCACGCGTCCTGATATGGTTTACTATTCCGCGGCGGGCAGCGGGGTGGCTGAAGTTAAAGTCATAAACAGTGGCTTTGTCCTGCACGGGTATCTAGGCTTCAAAACGCTGGTCGTCAAGACTGTTGCCCTGATTTTCAGCGTTTCATCTGGTCTTAGTTTAGGGAAGGAAGGCCCATATGTGCATATTGCCACCTGCGTGGGGAATATTTGCTGCCGCTTGTTTTCCAAATACAATCACAACGATGGCAAAAGGCGAGAGGTATTGAGTGCGAGCGCTGCGAGCGGTGTTGCAGTAGCCTTTGGTGCCCCCATTGGCGGTGTCCTCTTTAGCCTTGAGGAAGTGAGTTACTATTTCCCTCCGAAGACGCTCTTTAGAACATTCTTTTGCTGTATTGCTGCAGCACTCTCTCTGAAGTTCCTCAACCCATACGGCACTGGCAAGGTTGTCTTGTTTGAGGTTCGGTACGTCAATGATTGGGAGATTTTTGAGATGGTGATTTTTGTGCTTCTGGGTGTCCTGGGAGGTGCTCTAGGTGCACTCTTTATCAAAGCTTCTAGTTTATGGGCTCGCTCCTTTCGCCGAATCCCAGCTATCAAGCGTTGGCCAATGCTAGAGGTAGTTCTTGTTGCAGTGGTGACTGGATTGGTCAGCTTTTGGAATCGTTATACCAAGTTGCCCGTCTCTGAACTCTTATTTGAGTTGGCCAGCCCCTGCGACCATGAATCCGCATCACCAAACGGGCTCTGTCCGACAGAAGATAATATTGGGGAAATTATCCGCTACCTGCTGGTAGCGTTCATCATCAAAAGCCTGTTAACCGTGGTTACCTTTGGTATCAAAGTGCCTGCAGGTATCTATGTCCCGTCCATGGTAGTTGGCGGTCTTCTAGGACGGATCGTTGGTCATGTAGCTCAGTACTTTGTGGTGAAATATCCTACTTTCCCCTTGTTTGGATCCTCTTGTCCTGCTGTCTCTGGCATGGAGTCTTGTGTGACTCCAGGAGTATACGCAATGATTGCCGCGGGAGCTACCATGTGTGGTGTGACACGCTTGTCAGTCACGTTAGCCGTCATTCTCTTTGAGTTGACAGGCAGTCTTACCCATGTCCTCCCGTTTTCCTTGGCTATTCTGTGCGCCAAATGGACTGCGGATGCGATCGAACCCCGCAGCATTTATGTGAGTGTCATTTAGGGATCCACTTGTGTTACTACGGAATTGTGGACTGACCTGAACAGGATCTTCTGACTGATATGAACTCGTATCCGTTCCTTGATAATAAGTTACAGGTCGTTTCAGATGCAGAGCTCGGGGACATCGTGAGACCCGTGCGTAAGAGTCGTATTATTGACATCTCAGACTCGCCTTTCGTACCAGCCACGGAGTTGCGCTCGAAGCTTCAGACTCTACTCATGGCAGGCGAACTAGACAGCGGCCTACCTATCGTACGCCACGATGTCTTGTCTGGATTGATACCAGCACCTGACCTCGAGTATGCGCTAGACAACCTTGAGGCTGAGGACAACACGCTGTGTCTGATGGGACTAGATACAGTTTCGGTTGTGTCTGACAGTGAAGATGAAGATATTAGCCGGGTAGACTTTGGCCGGTATATTGATCCCGTATGTAGAGAACAAAAACCCTCTGCAGTTTCCTACTTGCTAACATGTGCATAGGCCCCCATTGCCCTCGATATTCATTCACCTATAGACCTTGTTTACCAGTGTTTCGCCAAGCTCGGCCTCCGGTACCTATGCGTTCTGCAAAATGGGCAGTATGCAGGTCTAGTACATAAGAAGGCTTTCGTGAAATTCATGAAGGAAAATGAGTGATCCTCTCTGGGTAGATTTACCCCAGGAGCATGACTCCTTGCACAAGAGAACAGGAAGCATGGTGCATATTCTCAACATCTTCGAAGCATTGTCCGGCGTTGTGTCTTGATGCCTCCACGCATTCCTGCTCATAGCCAGCATGCTTCTGTTTTTGTTGCATATATCTTCAACTGTTGATTTTGGCCACGATGCACATATTGATTGTATTATGAAACTTGTATTTTTCAGCGCTGTCATTGCTATTACCTTGTGCCCTGTATATCAGTGGTGGTTGTTTTGAAGTTTCCGTTTGGCAGAGTTTTGTTCATTTCATTCACTTGGTTTGATATCTTCGTTAGCGAGCATCTCTTTTGACTGCAGATGACCGGCATGGAATATAAGACGGGGCAAGTAGCATAACTACTCTCATATAGACTAACTTTCACATGGCAATCGAGCATATACTATGCAGCTCCATTATATACAGCAATTCTTAATTCACGCGTTCGTACCCAACCATCTGAATCCTAACCTCACCCTCATCTTTCCATTCCGACGAGACAGACTCGCCTACCCACTCCGTCACTTCCTCGGCACTCACCTTCCTCCATCCCTTCTCCGAAAGCAACTCCTCATCCACCGGAAAGAAAGTATCACAGTCAAATATAGCCCTCTCCCCATCCACCTCCTTCCTCTCAACATTGGTCATCACAATCCGCACAGGCCTATCCCCTTTCAACCTCAACGCAGCTCCATAAATCTCCGCACCCCCAATCACAAACACCTTCCCCAATTTCCCCTGCCCATCAAACCTCTCCTCCACATCCTCCAACGCCCCCTCCAGCCCCGAACTCACAACCGCATCCGTAACGGGCCCCTCCTCCTTCCCCTCCCCAGCAGCAGCAGCAGCCAACTTAGCCCTTTTCCCCTCCAACTCCCCCATCACCATCCGCCGCACATCCCCCGATGTATCCCGCGTCACAACAACATTAATCCTCTTTCCCAGTGGCCGTAGGTTCTTAGGTACGGAGTCGTATGTCTTCCGGCCCATGATTATGGCATTGGTGGTTCCTGGGTGTGGGGGGCGCGATGTGACCCGCGCGAAGAAATTCATGTCGGCTTTTATGCGGGGCCAGGGGAGGGTGCCGTTTAGGCCAATGCCGAGGAGGGTTTTGTCGTGTTTGGGGATGGGGGATGTTGCGACTATTAGGGTGAGGG